>JAIGNY010002628.1:430000-490000 GCA_020152595.1 Chiridota heheva
TATCGTCCTCTATCAAATATATCAAAACAAAATTCCATGGGAATATTCCTTTTAATTAGAATGACTTACTTCTGTCCAATAATACCATGATAATACTCAAATGACACCCTGCTGTCAAAGTTCTGAGTGTAATTGTGCAGTCCATTTCCAACGGCAATTCCCTATCAGAGCAAATCACAAAGAGTTACTAATTTTTTTTTTGACATATTGCTAGCATGCACACATAAACAACCCAGTTATAAAATCTTTGAGGGGATTAACAAGATTTTGACAATTTGGACTGACCACAAAATAGTTTTCTGTGCTTCTTTTATGTAGAGATATCTTTAAAGGATTAGTTCAGAGGTCAAGCAAGTCCATCTTATATGAAAGAGGACTTCAAAAGAAACGAAATGGTGAAGAAAGCATGGAAAAATCTTATTCCGGTAAGGGATTAGTTCAGTGGTCAAGCCTGTTTATGTTATATGAAACAGGACTTCAAAAGAAACAAAAATGGTGCAGAAATTGTTCGAAAATCTTATCCTGTTAAGGAGATATCTAAATTTAAAGTTTGGTATCATATGTGTAGAAACGACTGAAATCAGACTAGTTGTGATGTCATAGCCTCAGATTCCTAATTTTTTTTATGTATTCTATCATATTTTGTCCTGCAATTTTGTAGCTTAAAAACAATGGGATATGTCAAAAGAGTAGTAAAACTGAATCTAGGAAGGGTATTTATAATATACCACCTGAAAATAGTTTGAGGAAAAATAATTCAAATAGTGAAAAAATTGAATAAACTTTCTTTCAAATACATAAAGATTTTGAGGAATCTGAGGCTGTGACATCACAACTAGTCTGATTTTAGTCGTTTCTACAGAATTTATACAAAATTTGAAACTTGAATATCTTTTTAACGGAATAAAATTTTGCAATGCTTTCTTCACCATTTTGTTTATTTTGAAGTCCCTTTTCATATAAGATAAACATGCTTGACCATTGAACTAATCCTTTAAAGCCAGCACTTATAATTTTGTCCCACGGTCTGATCATTATGACAAATCCTTCACCATCTCACCAAGACCGCTTCTTATTTTTCCAAATTGGAGAAGAAAATAATGGGGAAAAGGTGGGGGTGCGGGTGGGGCGGGGATTTTTATCTGTTGAAAGCAGAAAGTAATATTTAAAAGGGAAAGTTCTGCATAGGAAAAGGGCATGGCCCAAACAAATCACAGGGCCTTTGTCCCTTTAAAGGCACTGCCACTGTCTCCAATATTATTTTGAGTGAATTTGTTTCCTTGTTTATCAAATCTTTAAACAGGTATAGATTGTTTTTCTACTCCATCCAAATCAAGGGCTCCAGAGGAATTACTTTTTCTAATATTTTCAAAGAAGAAGAAATGTTTCCTTAGTTGTTGTGCTCCTTAAAGTTTTAAACAGTCAGACCCGACCTAATGAATAAGCAGGTCAGGTCACACTTTTCCTCTTTATATTTTTTATTCTGAAAGCTACAAGTAATTAGGATCAAGTTTCCCTTATCAATGGATCCATTGTATTCGCTCTCCTGTTGGTCCTGGGTTCTTTTAGAGGTTGGTGTTGAGTATCATATTAGCATTGGATGAAGTTCTTATTGCGTGGTTGAGTGGTTATTTTAACTAAGATAAGTGGTCTCATTATTTGCTACATTAAGTTTGTGGTTTTGATTTGCTGGAACAAATTCTTTAAAAAAGTCATGTGAAAGGCCATTTGAAAATGGTGTTGCCCCCCAAAAAATTGAGCAGGCATTAAGTTTTCTGAGGTTCTTGTGGTCTTGCATGTCGGATATTCATATTTGAAAGATCATCTACGAAGCAGAGATGCATTAGCTTTTCAATTGGTGTTCGTAGGTCCATTGCTTACCTGGAGGTTGATGCTGTTGTTGCCATTAATGACCTGCATAGCCAACAGTGGTACATAGTAACCTGCGTAACTCTCACCAGTGATGTAAAAGAGATTCTTCTGGAAATCTGGGTACTTGACAAAGAAGTTCAGAAGTGCCTGATAGTTGTCGGCTGCCACCTGAAGAGAAAATATGTGTTATATACAGTGGTGATGCTGTGGAAAGGGGGGTGGGGGCTGGGGGTTACAGCTGCATTTTCTTGCCCCCACAGCAATAAATGAAACTGCCACTTGTTTCATACCTTTTATGAAAAAGCAAAAACTATGATCAATTGAATCCTGCTTTACTCTCTGCATAAAATTTGCCCATGTTCTTGTTTGATCACTCAATTATGATGCCCTGAGGATGACCGTGCTTGGGGCAAGAAAAACCAGACATCGATCAAACAATACAAATCCTCTTACTGCTGAAAACATATCTTCCACCCTCTGTCTCACATGCTATGCCACCCTGTGTTCCACATGCCATGCCACTCTACATCACACTTCACAAGAAATTATGAAGTCCAGATGTCATTCCACCACATAGGCCATCATACCTGCAATCAAGATGACTTATCCCACCACATGTTATCCTTCCCTGTACCACATGTCATCCCTCCCTGTACCACATGCCATCCCTCCCTGTACCGCATGCTATCCCTCCCTGTACCGCATGCCATCCCTCCCTGTACCGCATGCCATCCCTCCCTGTACCGCATGCCATCCCTCCCTGTACCGCATGCCATCTTTCCCGGTACCGCATGCCAACCCTCCCTGTACCGCATGCCATCCCTCCCTGTACCGCATGCCATCCCTCGCTGTACCGCATGCCATCCCTCCCTGTACCACATGCCATCCCTCCCTGTACCACATGCCATCCCTCCCTCTATCACATGCCATCCCTCCCTGTACCGCATGCCATCCCTCCCTGTACCGCATGCCATGCCTCCCTGTACGGCATGTCTCCCTGTACGGCATGCCATCCCTCCCTGTACAGCATGCCATCCCTCCCTGTACCGCATGCTATCCCTCCCTGTACCGCATGCCATCCCTCCCTGTACCGCATGCCATCCCTCCCTGTACCGCATGCCATCCCTCCCTGTACCGCATGCCATCCCTCCCTGTACCGCATGCCATCCCTCCCTGTACCGCATGCCATCCCTCCCTGTACCGCATGCCATCCCTCCCTGTACCGCTACCGTCCCTCCCTGTACTGCATGCCATCCCTCCCTGTACCACATGCCATCAATCCCTGTACCACATGCCATCAATCCCTGTACCACATGCCATCAATCCCTGTACCACATGCCATCAATCCCTGTACCACATGCCATCCCTCCCTGTGCCACATGCCATACCTTCCTGTACCACATGCCATCCCATCCTATTCCACAGGCCATTCCACCCTATCCCACATGCTATCCCTTTCTGTCCCTTATACCATCAAGATATGTCCCATGCCATTCTTTCCTGCATGCCATCCCACCATAACCCACATGCCATGACACCCTGTCCCACATAAGTTGCAATTTATGTATAGCGCCTTTTGCCAGGGCCTTAAAGCCTTGAACCACCAATGTGGCACTTCCATACGTGAGGGGTATGTATGTATGTATGTATGTATGTATGTGTGTATGTATGTATGTATGGGTGTATGTAAGTGTGTATGTATGTATGTATGTATGTATGTATGTATGTATGTATGTATGTATGTATGTATGTATGTATGTATGTATGTATGTATGTATGTATGTATTTATGTATATAAATATATATATATATACATATATATATATATATATATATATATATATATATATATATATATATATATATATATATATATATATATATATGTGCCACCCGAGCAGGTGCATTTTTAGTGCAGATGTCATTTTCTCATCATTTTCATAGGGAATGTCCCAAAATGCTGTTTTACTCTGTTAATTTCGTACTGCTGGCTCATTTTTACAATATTTTAGGTATCAAACTTGTATAATTTCATACTGCAGGTACCAAAATATCTGTCATACTGTGGGTATGGTTTTCAGGCTCCATACCTCTGCCACTTTTAGTACAAAGTGGATCTGATCACGAGCTATCACTGGAGTGAGAACACTTCCTTTAAGGTACGTAATAGCTCTCTAGAATCACAAACATCCAACAAAAGATTGAAAATAGGAGCACAAGAAATATAAAGGCTAGTTTATTTGTTTGTCTCTGAGTCCGTTGATTTGAATGAACCAAAAGAGAAGGAACAGCACAACATTTTTCTTTAGGAGTTTCAATTAAGTTTATCAATTTTTGTCTTCATTATCCAGAGACACATTATCACATCTTATAATGAATTAGTGCTGTCACGACATGGCTCTATTACATACCAATTATCGTTGAGAAAATTATTGTGATATATCGTATATCCAATACTTTTCAAGAAAACTGACTCACGACACAATTTGTTGATATCACTAACGTTATATGATCATGGAGTTACAATTTACTCCATGATATGATGAACGCAAGAAAAAATAATTTGCAGATCTAGCAGACGACATGATCGCGTGACTATTACGTTCATCACGCATCACTCACGTGTTTGGTAATTCAGTCAACGTGACCATGAATCATCGAAGTGAGAGCCCGAGTGCCACATTCTGGACCAATTTTTTGTTCTTTTTGCCAACTTACATCGGCGCCTGCCAGTGTGTGGTGATGGAGCACAAATTTTAATTAGTTGTTTTTATGTTTCACAATTATTTTGCAGTTTTTAATGGCCTAAACTTGACTTTTAGATTTAGTACTGCAACGTTAGAATTGTAACGTACAAAGTATCCTAGCCTAGTTGTGTGAAAATTTCTTAGTTGAGTGTTAAGTATTAAGTTTTTGGTATCGCAGTATGTCGCGAGAGGTATATTTCATGTCGTGGGAAAAGAGATATCGCGATATTGCGATAATCGATATGTACTGACAGCACCATAATGAAGTTGAGATAATTCTCAGATTTTAATATTTCTTGTCTCTCCAAGTTCGTGCTCATGTGTTACATTTACAGTACTTCAGAATTCTGGTGTATTAACACTAATGAAAGTGGGTAAAATGTACCATTTTCTTCAATGAATTTTATGGATATTATAAAATATGAAGTGTTAACCACATAGAGAGCATGCCCGTCCACTGGTTCGAAGGCCCAATAGTCTGAAGGCCTGATAATTTGAAGGTCCAACAGTCCTTTGGACTATTCAGACTATTGGGCCTTCCGACTAGTGAACCTTTATTTTGGACTATTGAACCTTTGGATTAATGGGCCTTCGGAGCAGTGGGCAGACACCGTAGAGAGGGGCAGACACACAGTCAAAAAAGGTATACAGGTATTGTATGTATACCAATATGGGAATAACTTCCACCTTTAGATTAAACTGGGGATAAAACAGGTCATTTAAAAGGCTTAATAATGATTAAAAAGGTTAGAAATTGGTCTCCCAAAAGGCTTAAAGTCGTCAACATCAAAGATTGAGCTACAAATATTTATGAATGTATCACAAAATATAATTTAAGCTTTGAAGTAATAAACAGGTTTTTTCTGACCAGATCATCATTCGTTGATATACTTCCGGATGGCGAATAGGAAAATCCAACCCCAGCGGGAGCTTCAAGGAATATAATGTTGGCCACTTTGTTCCATGAATAGGGATTGTTGTAAAGAGTTGTCCCATCATCATTTACCTGGAATAAACAACAAAATATTTCTTTGAATTCTTTCAAAATACTTTAAGAAAGTAACTAATAACCAATTATACCCAAAGCATGTTGGCATTGAAGTCAAATTTATAATTTATCATGGCAAATAAGTTGAGTACTGCAAACAAATTATCACAGGCAGAAATCTTCAAGTTTTCTAAAACCCACAAAGTTACGTAATTGAGTTCACCCACATTTAATTTCTTTTGTCTATTTGTATAATAGACAATGCTTGAAATTCTGAACCGTATGTGATTTATTGAATTCCCTGAATAACATTGATTTCTGTCAAATGGTTAAATAAAATTGACAAGTGATACAACAGACCACCCAAAGGTCTGTAATCACGTGACTGATTAGGCCTATCCATGGTTGGGAAAGGTATGTAAACATGTGATGGATTAAACCTTTCCAGGAATGTTGTTTTCTGACCAATACCAAGATATATGAGTGCCATGGTCCCAGACAGTGGCATAGCCATGGGAGGGTGGGGGCTCTGGACCCCCACACACACACACACACACACACTTTTTATAGGAAATTTACAAAAATTGGAGTAATTGTTTTTGCTAAAACAAAATTGCCTTCAGAAGTGGGCTAAATTTGAACACTTCGTCTTGGAAAGAGGAGTAAATTTGAACACTTCGTCTTGGAAAGAGGAGTAAATTTGAACACCTCGTCTTGGGAAGAGGGGTCTACTACCTTCTTGGTCCTCTTCACTTTTTCAAAGCTGGCTATGCCACTGGTCCCAAAGCTTAGTTTTAAATACAGAAAGCTGTATTTTTGTACTTTTCTTTCTAATACTGTCTGTAAATCTTTACAGCATCCAAAATATTGATTGAAATGTTTCATAACATTCTAGTCCAATATCTGCTGCCATCACATAATTATGAATGAATATTGAATGAAATTTCATTCTTTTTAAAGATTATCTTTACATTTGACGCTTGAATACATTTTCTTGTTCACTTTTTACAGAAGATTAAATTAGATATCTTGGTATTTCAGAACCTGATACTAACTTCCAAGGTTTGGGCAAATGAATATAGGCAATGACTGAATATCATTGAACATAGAGTAGTTAATTTTTTGACGGCACAAATGTTTATTCATTGAGTGAATTGGGCCTTAAGATTTAAAGTTTTGTTTAAAACATTTCTCACTGAATAGTTTTGATGGGAATACTTTGTGTGTATTTTAACATTCACTTTGATTATCTTCAAGGAAATCTTACACATTTTTCAATGATATTACTTAAAGGATTAGTTCAGTGGTCAAACAAGTTCACTATATTGTTTATGAAAAAGGACTTTAAAAGAAATAAAATGGTGAAGAAATTATTTAAATATCTTATTACATTAAACAGACATCTGAAATGAGTGGTGTGGAAAGTCTATTGTAGAGGGTTGGTGCCCTCACTTTCCTAACATTTGCCAATGTATTTTAAAGAAATCTAAGTTTAGCCATTTTACTCTAACATATAACTTTAAAATTCAATATTTCCTGAACTTAACAAGGCGAAATTGTCATATGGACACAGTGTTTGGGACTCAATTGAAATTTTTTGATTGGTTAAATTTTCAACCAATTGCTGCAGGATTCGTTGGCCATTAATTCACGATATATATACAATAGAACCTCGCGCTTACTTACTGATCGCTGTGGCCGAGTTGGTTAAGGCGATGGACATTAAGATTTTTTTCGAACCACCAGTTGACGGTTCGAATCCCACCAGAACCATTTTTCTCATATTTTTCTTTTTCTTGTTTTTTGCTCATTGTAATTTTCAACTAGTGACTATTATTATAGCATTAGATTACTAATTTTTCACTTTTACTTTTATTTTCTGATAATCACACAGAAAAAACATTGAAAAAAAGTTCCCAAGTCTTTATAACGTTATGTACTATGCATGGAACTTTACACACACATGCAGTACATGTAATGTACACATGCAGACGAGTATTGAAAATCTTGTGTGTTACACAACAGGAAGTGACGTCATGATATCAGCAGCTGTCACTTCTGAAATTACTTATGGGAGAAGTTCGCCTCATTAATTAGATATTCAACTAGTTTCATCACCATTTTGTTTCTTTAATACTGTCCTCTATCCCTTTTAAACTTCTCACGTGAAATGGTCCGAGTTCTGAGAGGAATCCATCCAGGGAGCTGCAGCCGGGTCCACCATTCATCCACAGCAATACAGGGTCGTTCGTTGGATCATTCTGAGATTCCACAAACCTTCAAACATGTAAAGTGTGAGGATGTAAAATATGATCTTTTCACTGTATTCACATATACAATCTTTAACAAGAAATGTACTGTTCAATTTTATATGACATCCACTGGGGCCACCAAACTTAAGCTATTTAAAGTACATACTACACCCTAACTATTTGGCACACACCAATTCTTTACTGTGTGGGCATTAAAATTCCTAAGTAAAATGAAAATGTAAGTTACTCGTTGCTGACTATCAGATTATAGTATCAATGGTTAATTGGTTTTTGGCAACAACAAAAAAGACAACAAAAAAAAAGACATGCTTTTGAAAAATGGGTCTAAAAAAAATCTTACATAATCTGGAATATAAATCACACATTATTTCATGTTGTTCCAGAAGCTAGTAGAAGCCTAACAAAAATTAATGCCCTGTCCTTTGCTCAAAACATTCTGTGTCAGCTCACCCAAATCATTTAGTTGGAAATATATATGAATTTCAAGGTGACATGTTACAGAATTCAAAAATTAGGAAATTTGTTTGTTAAAAAAAAAAAAAGTTCCATAAGGTCATTCTCAAGGTCAGAGGAAAGGTAGAAAGGTCATTATTTTTTTAAATACTTGCTTTGTTAAAACTGATTGCACATTTTAATTGGTTGTTGAATTCTCTTTAAAATGACGCCTATTTCATCAAAATTGGACTTGTACTTGAGTTATGGCTCTTTAAAATCGGCCATTTTTAGAGGGCAATAACTTTTGAACAGAATGTCCGATTTCCTGAAATTTGACATTTTTTAGTTTCCCAAAGTAGCAATCAAGCACACAAAATTTCACCAAAATCTGCAGTCAGAGGCGTTTTATGCATTGGGTGAATTGACACAGATTGATGTTGATGTTCTTTTTTCATTAAAGTCTTTGAGAAGACTGTTTTTAATAGTCTTTGAGAAGACCATTTTCATTAAAGTCTTTGAAAAGACTATTTTCATTATAGTCTTTGAGAAGACTATTTTCATTATAGTCTTTGCGAAGACTATTTTCATTATAGTCTTTGCGAAGACTATTTTCATTATAGTCTTTGCGAAGACTATTTTCATTATAGTCTTTGAAGACTATTTTCATTATAGTCTTTATAAGACTATTTTCATTATAGTCTTTGCGAAGACTATTTTCATTATAGTCTTTGCGAAGACTATTTTCATTATAGTCTTTGCGAAGACTATTTTCATTATAGTCTTTGCGAAGACTATTTTCATTATAGTCTTTGCGAAGACTATTTTCATTATAGTCTTTGCGAAGACTATTTTCATTATAGTCTTTGCGAAGACTATTTTCATTATAGTCTTTGCGAAGACTATTTTCATTATAGTCTTTGAGAAGACTATTTTCATTATAGTCTTTGCGAAGACTATTTTCATTATAGTCTTTGAGAAGACTATTTTCATTATAGTCTTTGCGAAGACTATTTTCATTATAGTCTTTGCAAAAACTATTTTCATTATAGTCTTTGAGAAGACTATTTTCATTATGGTCTTTGCGAAGACTATTTTCATTATAGTCTTTGCGAAGACTGTTTTCATTATGGTCTTTGCGAAGACTATTTTCATTATAGTCTTTGAGAAGACTATTTTCATTATAGTCTTTGCGAAGACTATTTTCATTATAGTCTTTGCCAAGACTATTTTCATTATAGTCTTTGCGAAGACTATTTTCATTAGTCTTTGCGAAGATTATTTTCATTATAGTCTTTGAGAAGACTATTTTCATTATAGTCTTTGAAAAGAGTGTTTTCATTATAGTCTTTGAGAAGACTATTTTCATTATAGTCTTTGAGAAGACTATTTTCATTATAGTCTTTGCGAAGACTATTTTCATTATAGTCTTTGAGAAGACTATTTTCATTATAGTCTTTGCGAAGACTATTTTCATTATAGTCTTTGAGAAGACTCGGACTATTTTATCTATAGTCTTTGAGAAGACTATTTCATTATAGTCTTAGAGTAGACTATTTTCACACCTACCTACCCAAGGTCGTGGAAAAATAAAATCAGAAACTTGCATATCTTTCATTTTGAACCTAAGTCACTTGGGTAGTTATGCCTACAGTACAATCAATGACAAAACTAATTAGACACAACACTAGTGATTCACGTCTTTTTCATATTAATTATCAATACCATCCAACCCCCCTCCTAGTCACTCATCCACATTTTTTGTTTTTTGTTTTTATGTAACTAAAAAAATGCAATATTGACAAAGGCTGCATGGCTTTTTTCATTACAAAATCTGTTCACAATTTCAAAGTCAACATTAATAGGCTAAGTAAGTTATAGTGCATCTTTGATTTTATTTTCTTAATGTACATGTAGTTTTCTTGTGGTGTTACTTTGGGCTCTGCAAGAGGTGACTTAAAGTTTCTAAACTCATCTTAACGCGTCATCTTGTTTGTTTGATGAGGGCTTAACGGCACCACAACAACGAAGGTCAAATTGTGCCTGAGAGGTCAGATCATTCTAGAGGTAGGAAGAAAAGGAAACAGGGGGAGAATGAGAGAAATTCAAGAATAAAAAGGTCAGAAAGCTGTGATTGAAAGGGGAGGTGCATGATTGAAACAAAAACAAAGTAGAGAAGGGGTGGAAGAGGAGAATTAAACATGGTTGTAGAGGGGGGCATGATGAAGGAAGGAGATAATTTTAACCGTAGGATTTTTCTGGAAGAACTCAGCAATTGAGTTGCGGGGAGCGAGGGAAGCTCTGGGAAGGCTGTACATACTTTGATATACAAATTATTATTTTTGCACACAAATATGTTTCTCTTTTTACAGTGTGCTGAAAAAGAAAAAACTTAGTGCACATAGGCCTACTCATTTTGTTAATAAGACACAACACTAGCGATTTGCATCTTATTCATATAAATTACTAAGTGCACCCCCTCCTCATC
The DNA here is from genome assembly GCA_020152595.1 of Chiridota heheva. NCBI lineage: Eukaryota > Metazoa > Echinodermata > Holothuroidea > Apodida > Chiridotidae > Chiridota > Chiridota heheva. Next base: position 440,801 of record JAIGNY010002628.1, read on the forward strand.
CCCTGTTCACCTTTTCTATATAATTAAAAAATGTAATATTCACAAAGGCTGCATGGCTCTGTCCATTAAAAACTCTGTTCACAATTTCAAAGTCAACATTAATAGGCTAAGTTCTTACCATAGTGCATCTTTGATTTGATTTTTTTCTGTAATTTTCTTGTGGTGTTACTGTTAGTTTAGGCTTTGCATGGGGTGACTTAAAGTTTTTAAACGCATCCACTGTCACAACCGAGAAGTTAATATATATCAATTTCCTGGTGGAAATTAAAACATGACGTGTTGATAATTTTAGTACTTCTTGATGTACTACGTTTGTCTTGTTTTACTTGTTCTCGTTTCACAATATTAGCATTTTGTTCTTTTGTACATGCCTCCTTACGTAGCTATAAGTTGGTCATCAATACATGAATACGGGATGTCCTTGTGTGGGCCACTCATGTAAGATAGGCCATGGAGTGGAGATTTGCATCCTTTTAAACAATAATATACTGTATGGTCAGATGGTTGTTAACCTTAAAATCACAAAACAGTAAAATGCTGGCTGATTCCAAGCAATTAGATCTAACTGTTCAGTGGAGTTAGTTATTTATCAATGGAGCTGACTTGCTCCTACTAACTCTCAGTTACCAACTGCCCTCCCAACATAAACAGAAACTCCAAGACTACCACACCATGGCTTTAACGTAGTAACTGAATACTTCTCATTAGTTGTTCTGCTCCTTCAAACAGTCAGACCCGACCTGATACATAACCAGGTCGGGTCAGATTTTTCCTCTTTATTTTCTTTATTCTGAAAACCTTAGTTGTTGTGGAAGTTGGTGCTGAGTATCATATTAGCAATGGATAAAGTCCTTATTGTGTGGTTATTCTAATTAAGATAAAGGGGTCTCACTATTTGCTACAGTAAGTTTGTGGTTATGATTTGCTGGAACAAATTTTTAAGGAGAAGGACAAGTCATATATCTGAACGGAGGAATTCCAAATATGGAAAACCTGTGAGTGTAACAAACAAATTATTACTTTTGCGCACAAATATGTGCCAACCTTTTTAATTGAAAAAGAATAAATTGCACATAATGCCTACAGTATGCCTACTCTGAGTCATACTGTAGAACCGTGTGATGTCAAGAATTAAATTAGGTTTCTCTCTTCTCACCAATAATGCAGTTGTTTGTCACCTGTCGCCTTCAGATATCCAGAATACTGCTTGAAAGTAGGCGGAGAATGTACGCCTGGTAAAGACAGTATTTCATCAGGATTGTCGGCCGAGTATGCTGAAGCACAGAATAAACACAACACAACAACGGGGGACCACCACAACAACATGATGATCTGTTCAGAACTTCGTCCTCAAAAGTTGTACAATTTTCAGAACCCAAATTGGTACCCACACCATTTAATTCGTGCCTCCTCTGGATGAGACTCCTGCACGTCCTGAAATTTTTGCAACTTGTAATTTCACCCAGCAAACGAATTTAGTTTAGTTTCAATAAACAAGTTATGTAAAAATGACAAGTTAACAATTAAACAGCTGACAAGTCACAAGACAGCATTAAAGGTAGCACGAAGCTAGTACGGTACAACCACATGTCTCTAAGTTTTTATTTTTGAAAAAAAACCCCACTAAATTGGTTTATGATTTGTTTACATTTGTCTGCCCATTGTAAACATTGAAAGTGAAGGACGTCAGCTTTTTGAATGAAGATAAATCCCCCTCCTACCCTCCCCACCCCTCCTATCCTCCCCATTCCCTCTTACCCTCCCCAACCCCTCCTACCCTCCCCATTCCTTCACCCTCCTCCATATCCTATTCACTTAATCGGAAATGTGACCTGAGGTCATCAGACCGCATAGCAAGCGCGCGCATTGACCCCTAATTGGAGTGAAAACAAAGCGATCAGCTATGTTTGTTTACATGCCATACGTACGGCCCACAGTAAACGCATACGGACTTGCCCATGTGTATCGCGCAGAGGTTTATTTTTACTCCAAAAAATGACGTCATCTCCCGGATGTGACGTGCCACCAAGCAAACGATATGTTTGGAGTAAACAATGCTTTTTATCCCTGATATGCTCTCATGCATGGAAAACTGGCAAAAGAAATGACAGAACTGAGCATAAATAATGAATAAATCATAACTGGAACATGCCCCTTTTTCCGAGTGTATGTATCCCATTGAACATGCGCTCAGCTTAAACTGACAATGTTTGTAACGCATGTTACCATGTTAACAATTGAACAAACATTAATCAGTTAATTCAGCCAGCAATATGAAACACCCTCCGACTTACTGCAGATTGCTTCTGAGACTAGCCGTACATTTTTTCTGCCCCAGGCATACCCGGCCGCATTTTTCCCAAACAGGAGAGCACTGGCACACTGATTTCCTTTTGTCTGATTGACTTAAATTCTGGACCTTAACCCTAACCTTACCCTAACTTAACTTAAATTAGTGCAATTGTTATCCTGTTTGGAAAATAATAAGCTGACCGGTGTAAAAGTAACTCCCTCCCCCCCCCCCCCTCCCATCCTTTCCTAGTAAAATTTGGCCCCAGTTCTTATTTCCTAATAAATTTGGCCCCCAGACGTTTGAGCCGTAGCCATTCAGTCAATTTGGTCCCCTCATAGTAAAAACGGTCCACCAGGAAATTTGGACCCAGGCCCTTCTTTCCTAGGAAATTTGGAGACAACAACTTGTCCCCCTTTTGCACGAAAAAGCCCTTCTTCTCCCTTCACAGTAAATCTCACTGCCGTTTTGCGTAATGCACGCTTTTTTCTTTAGTGTATCCCGATGGGTACTGCCCAGATTGAAGTAAAGATTATATTTCTTTTTCACCAGAAAGCTTACTGCAGTACTGGAAGCCATTTTCTGTTCGTGGGCAAATTCTACGAGTACAAGGGCGCTATTCCGTACATAAATTTACTAACATCGGTTTTAGCTAATCACTACAGTACACAAATTTAATCGAAGGAACCGTACAGACACACCAGTAAACCACCTAGTAAAATCAGTCCGGAGGAGACCAAATTGGGGGCAAATGTCGTAGCTAGGATTTTTCGGGGGACTGATCATTGAGATTTGTTTATTTCACCAATACGGAAAGGGGTATAAAGGGAGGGGGTGTTTTTCTCCATTATTTTTTTTGTTGAAATTGATGGGAGCCTAGGCCTCCTCTGGTTTCGCCATTGGGGGAGGAGGCAGGGATGACAGGTGAACTGAATTGCCAAAAAGTCGAAAAATGTGCACAATAACAATAAAAATTCAGTCCTACATGATGAAAGCGATTGGTCTTATAGAGTTTAGTTGTATACCAACCATCTTGCAGTCTTGGGAAAAAGGATCACAAAATTTCCTAAAACCGAATTTTTAATTAGAGTTCGGAAATTCTGACTTTTTTCTGAATATTCCCGAAGTTCTTCCTCAGAACGACGGACTTTTTACTCAAAATTAAGAGAAATGTCTGGCTACGCCACTGCTTTAATCTATTGTTTTTACCATTGAAAATAACACTTTCTTCTGTACTGCTGTATGTCTTCCCAACCTACGTATGAGAATGAATTGAATGGACAAGACAATGGGCTGACAGCTGGCTAATGACTCCAGCAATCACGTGATGCATGTGGCGCGTGAGAAATTTGGCACACTGCAATATGTAAAGTACAAAAAAGAGGCAATCATCCTAGACTTATTATCTATAAACCTGTAAACCCGGATCTTAATGAGCATAGCGAATCATTGCGATGGTCATTTATTTTAGCTATGTATAGGTCTACTTGGGCTTAAATGATATTTTTTGCGTATGCCCACAATTCTTTATCATAAACGTTCCCCAGTTTCAAAGAAATGGCCTGTAAGATATATATATATATATATATATATATATATATATATATATATATATATATATATATATATATATATATATATATATATATATATATATATATATATATATATATATATATATATATATATATATATATATATATATATATATATATATATATATATATATATTATATATATATATATATATATATTATATATATATATATATATATATGCTCTGTCAGTCTGTCAAAACAACTTTCTTGCGCATGGTACTCATATTATATCGAACTACAATACTCGACAAGATTAATGACAAAAAACACCAACAGCACATCTTATTTAATTCGCGTCTCATCAACATAACTTATACAAGCGCATGCCTCTCACAATCCCCACCCTCCCCTTTGCGCCCTTTTTTGACGTTAGCTGCAGAAATATCAATCAATATTGAGGAAGACCACTGTTCTGTCATTTACTTTTGTCAAGGATTGTCGCGCACATCACATATTGCCACCTGCATCAGGGGCGTAGGGAACGGTCTCCTCGGGTAGGGTAGGTATGGGTCTCGTAGGGCTGAGCCCCAAGCTATTTTTGAGGGGGAGGGGAGCTTATATCTAAAATGTTGTGTTTTCATATTTGAGGTATGGTCATATTGGAATTTGATAACAAACTATAGGATATGAATCAATTCATTCTCAAAATAACCTACAACTTTCATGGCTCCTCGTTCGGCCCTCATTTTTCGCGGCAACAAGTTAATTTTGGATTTGGTCTGTTTATGATAGTGAATCATTATGGCTCTTTGGGGAGGGGGAGAGCATTGCATGCATGTTGATAACAATGAACATGCATTAGAGATCGACAGCCCCCTTAATAAAGATCTACAACACTGACCATATAATCAGTGCGAGAGGGTAAAACGGTATTTATCGGAAAAGAGAGGTTAGAGACGTTAAATGAAGCGGGCAAGGTAAAATTATCAAATGAAATAAGGAAATTTGTGGTATAATTATTGAAAAATTTGGTAGATTTGTGTACATTTTTGGAAAAATTATTCAAAACGTTTGTAGCATTTAAAAAACAATTTTGCAAAACTTCCTGAAAATGAATACTTATTCCCGAAATTAGAAGAAAAAATCAAAGTATGCAAGAAAATTGCAAAATTAAAGACAATTTTCTGAAAATTGAAGAAACAGGCAACAAAAACTGGGGGGATGCTGGCTTTTCAAAATGTTGACCACGCTGGTGTCAACAAAACTTATGAAGATAATAGAGGCAATTTGGAAGGACTTTATATAGGAAGTAAAATGCGATTTTGAAGAGAAGTGGGGTCCATCTCCCCGTTGGCGCCGCAATTGTTGCCAATCGATATTACGTATACACAGTTTAACATAGGCTTTAGAAATACAACACTGTAATTATAAGCGTATGGGAGACATTTGATTGTAGAGAGGAGATGGGGGGGGGGTGAACGGGGTCTTCATTTCCCCCGAATAGATGGAGTAGAGTAGTAAGAGGCAACTATGCAGGCCCGAACAGTCCGGGCCTATATAGCGGCCCCTGAGATTTTTCCTCTGGGTCATCGGATTGCGTCACAAGATATTCTCAACGACGGACCTTCTGGTTGGCCACTACCTGTATATTGACCTCTGAGAATTTCATTCATTTCCATATACTTAATGCTAACTTCGGATTGGTCGGGGTCTGTATAGCGGCCCCTGATATTTTCCAGCCAATCACTACCTGTAAAGCGGCTCCTGAGATTTTCCCTCTTGGTCATCGGATTGTTCAGGGTCTGTAAAGTGACCCCTGAGATTTTTTCCTGTGGGTCATCGGATTGCGTCACAAGATAGTATTGATTGTTTCGCAGAGTCCTTTTAACGAGGTGTATAGTTCATTTGCAATGCCAACTTCTGATTGGTCAAAAAAATGACATAATTCTATTACGCATGTAATGGGCCAATACCTTGTTCTGCAGAGTCCTTTTAACGAAGTATAGGTTTTCCTGACTGGGTGTGTCAGGTGGGGGTATCATGGTACTCATTGTCGCCCATTTCAAAACAATACACCCTGATAATCTGTTGATTAGAAGCTTAGATTCGTCAAAGAGTTTAAACTAAAAATAATATAGATAAATCGCCATGTCACTATTATTGATAATATCGGGATAATATCGTCACAATTTACCGAGTCACGTCATTCGAGAAGACATTGTACTTGACAATCGAGAAACAGGAAACTTGTCATGTTTAAAACCATGTTTTTGAAAATGTGATTTAAGCGACGATATTTTTTTTAACGTGTACGATTTGAGAACGAAATTTTATTTTCAAATCCCATTGACTTTGCACAGGGAGCAAAATTTGAGCGAAGATATTTTGAAAACGTGAATAATTTGAGATAATTTTTTCCGACACTCCTTATTTAAGAAGCAATTTTTCTGAAACATCAGGTTGTCATTTGAGCCTACTATTCCCAAATAGTAGGCTCCATGGTCTCAAACATGACAAGTAAACAATGTTTTCTCGAATGACGTGACTCGGTAAATTATGACGATATTATCCCGATATTATCGATATTCGTTATATGGCGATTTATCTATATTATTTGTACAGTTTAAACTCTTTGACAAATTTAAGCTTCTAATCAACAGATTATCAGGGTGTATTGTTTTGAAATGTGCGACCATTTTTTGACCAATCAGATTGGTCAATTAATAGTGGTGTGATGACCATATATGGCAACAGTATTGAATGGAAAAAATATGGGCTTGGGACGATGATGAAGAAGTCATCGTTCCCGTCCACTACTCTCACCGCATCCAGAGAGACGGTTCCGGTAAAGTTCTCACCAGAGCCATCACCAAGGATTATCGACTGATCTATACAAAACGCCCAATCTCACAACCCTCCCGTACAGGTAATAAACCTTTCATCCCACAAGTCCTCTTACATGAAACGGACAGGTTCGTCCACGACAATCGGGTGATTCAATTAGACCACACTGCTGAATGCCAACATTCGTAACTCAAGATCCGATGAAACCCTTATGAGGGCGGGAGGAGGAAAAAGAGCTACCATGGCTTGCCTCCTACGGTATCCTGCGTTGGTTGGGGCAGGTACTTTTACCCTACAATCACCTGACACACCCAGTCAGGAAAAGCTATACACCTTGTTAAAAGGACTCAGCGAAACAATCGAGACTATTTTGTGATGGCAATCCGATGACTCAGATGAAGAATTCTCAGGGAGGGAAAATCTCAGGGGCCGCTATACAGGTAGTGGCCAATCAGAAAAACCGCCGTCGAGACTATCTTGTCAGCTTGTGACGGCAATCCGATGACCAGGAGAGAAAAGCTCAGGGGCCGCTATACAGGTAGTAGCCAATCAGAAGCTCCGTTGTCGAGAATATCTTGTGACGGCAATCCGATGACCCAGAGGGATAATCTCAGGGGCCGCGATACAGACCCCGATCAATCTGATGACCCAGAGGGAAAATCTCAGGGGACGCTGTACAGGCCCCAGCCAATCCGAAGCTCCGTCGTCGAGACCATCTTGTGATGTAATCCGATGACCCAGAGGGAAAATCTCAGGGGCCGTTATACAGGCCCGGACCAATCAGAAGATAGCATTCCAGTCATGTGACTAATTTCTCATGAATATCCATAGATACCTGGCAATCCGATGACCCAGAGGGAAAATCTCAGAGGCCGCTATACAGACCCGGACCAATCAGAAGCCAGCATTACTACTTACCTTACTACTCCTAACGTAATATTTACATTTCGAAACCAGGCTGCTTTATAATAATGCATGCAATATACATTCATTGTCCCCATACGCCAAATTTCATGCAGGTCTGAAAGAGTTGGGGCATGGTGACATATCAGCCCACTCGAGTGAAGCTATTATATTAATGCAATATGCATTAATTGGGCCAAAACGTCATAATCCTCAATGCAGGTCCCAACGACCTTATATTTGTGCATGCATTAGTTCAGATGTGCCCAACGTAGGGCGTTACAATTCAAAAAATATGTGACTTTGACACAAAATTTTCTTATAAGTTCCCGTCAGATTGAACCATTTTCCCAGTTGCGTAGCTAGGGCCCTGCATAATAGTGTGTGTGTATATATATATATATATATATATATATATATATATATATATATATATATATATATATATATATATATATATATATATATATATATATATATATATATATATATATATATATATATATATATATATATATATATATATATATATATATATATATATATATATATATATATATATATATATATATATATATATATATATATATATATATATATATATATATATATATATATATATATATATATATATATATATATATATATATATATATATATATATATATATATATATATATATATATATATATATATATATATATACATATATATATATATATATATATATATATATATATATATATATATATATATACATATATATGTATATATATATATATATATATATATATATATATATATATATATATATATATATATATATATATATATATATATATATATATATATATATATATATATATATATATATATATATATATATATATATATATATATATATATATATATATATATATATATATATATATATATATATATATATATATATATATATATATATATATATATATATATATATATATATATATATATTTATATATATATATATCCGAAAAATTGCGAGATTGAAGGAAATATCTCAAAAATTGAAAGAAATTTGTATTCATCGTTTTCTTTTGCATCATCGATTTCATTCTCAGAAGACAGGAACAGATAGTTAAAACGAGGTAATTGCACAGTGGTTGCAAAATATTCCTTAACCTATGGATGTTTTTTTGGAACATGATTATCATACAAAACAAAGGTCTTAAGCCTTTGCTACTTTATATTCAATTGGCAGGTTTTTGAAAGAAGGGTGGGGCTCGGGAAAACCCTATAATCTTCCACAAATATTATTAATGCGCCCTATAACCAGTTCTTACCACAGCTGTTTAACCCTAGACAAATCTGACAGCTTAAAATATAAGTCTTTACCTCAAAAGAATGTAATTGTAGCTTTATGCGTGAGGATATGAAGATTAAAGCTTATTTACATTGTCGCAGATCCTTTCCCTTGTTTCATTTGTTTACCAAAGATGATATGATAGACTGATAGATGTTGACTTAAGGAAGATAGGTTATGTGAATTATCAAAATGCATAACCAACATCCGCCTCAGATCTTTATAAATATCGGGTATTTTGTAAATTCATTTCATCTTTTTCAAATCGTCTGTCACTAAGGTGAAAGTCAAAGTATCTACTTGAAATTTAAGCTTTGCCAAGCTCTGAACTTGTCACTTCGTTTCCAAGTGTGTGGATTCCCGTTTACGGTAAGTTTATTTCCTTTAATTCAATGCATAAACTGACATGTTTGTTATTTTTGTTAATAAGAAAACTATTTTTGTAAAAGAGCTAAGTGAAAAAAAACTTGGTTAGAGGTCGTGAATTTAAACACTGAATCGGAACATGGGCAATTATCATAAAGAAACTTCAAGCCTAAAAAGTGGGGCAATTCTTTTTTCGTAAGCGCAACCACCACTGGGCGCTTATTACGTCAAATACGGTAGTTGTGATGTTACATACCACAGAGTCTTTATTTATTCAATCATATTTTCCTGCAATTTTGTGGCTCAAAAACGTTGGGTATGTCAGAAAAGTAGTAAAAATAATCTAGTAAGGGTAATTATATTTTACTACCTGAGAAAAAATATGATTAATATGATTTATATCTTTATGTATTCAATCATATTTTCCCCAATTTTGTGGCGTAAAAACATTGGATTTGTCAGAAAAGTAGTAAAACAGATTCTAGTAAGGATAATTATATTTTACCACCTGCGGAAAAAATATGATTGATATAATTAATTACACCTATTAATTAAAATTTAATTAATGCGGTTGATATATTACACCATGGAGCTATTAATTAAAATTTGATTAATGCGGTTGATATATTACACCATGGAGCTATTAATTGAACTAGGTTCATGATTACACATATTGAGGAGTAGGAAACCTCAAATTTATCAAAAAGGATTATTCGAAATTAAGTCTTTGAACCAACTGGAATGAAAATGGCTGACATGATTTTGTGACATGTTTAACTTGTAAAATTGCTGCTTGAACTCTCAAATGGAGCAGTTTTAATTAATGAACTTAACTTTTTTTTAGATCATGTATGCTTTGGAATAATACATTATCTGTAGAATAATTGCGTCTGAGAATGTATTTTCATTTCCTATCAAAATTTTCATATTCCAGACTACATAAAATTGTGAAAAATTTCTCCAACTGAACCGATTGATTCTGTTTAAAACGATATTTAGACGATATTCTTATTGGTCTCTATGAACGCGTTGATAGTTTTTTTTCTTCGTTGCAGATAACGGTGTTTATCCTTCAGATAATAATGGGGCTAAAACATCCTCCCAAGTACGATGTAGTCAGGGCACTGGTTATCTGTACTTTGATCTCAGCGCAGTTTATAAGCACTTCAGGCTGTCCACAAGGGTGTAGCTGCTCAAGCACAAGTGTGTCTTGTAGATATAGAGGGTTCAGAACCATACCTTCCGGTATCCCCACATCAACGATGTATTTGGACCTCGAAGGGAATTATATAGCCACATTACCTGCGAATGCGTTTTCAATCTTTACTGAGTTAGTACAACTAAAGTTAGATAATAACGACATTGAAACTATCCATCCTTTAGCCTTTGAGGGTTTGCTTAAGTTGTCGCACTTAGATTTGTCTTCCAATATGATTAATGAAACATGCCTTGAGTCTTTAGAATGCTTACCTTCACTTCTGACATTACATGTTGAATACAATTATAATTTGGCCTCTATTCAAAATGACACATTTGCAAATAATACCCAACTGCAATACCTTAACATGTATAGGAATTCAATGGACGAGTTACCGTATGGAAGTTTCGTTCATCTGGGAAATTTACAAACATATTATTTTAGTAGCTCTAATCTGCAGTCTTTAATGAGTAAAAGCTTTATTCTTATGCCGCAGTTAAGAACATTAAGTTTGAAAGATGGTTATATTTCTGACGTACCCTCAGATGTGTTTTATGGCTTAAATTGGCTCACTACTCTTGACATGTATAATCAGGCGTTTACGCAAATACCCATAGATAGTTTGCAGCATGTTCTAACAATTTCAACTCTAAACTTAGGCAGTAATTATATTGCCTCGATAAATAGAACAATGGTCGATAACCTCAGTAATCTGCAGAACTTGTATCTGGAATACAATGGTATAACCCATATTCCTCATGATACATTTACTGAGTTAACCAACGTACGCACATTGAACCTAAACGGGAATCCTCTTAATACCGTACCAGCAGAGAGTTTGTTACTCTTACCTAATCTTTATGACCTTAATTTAGCAAATACTGGTCTTACGTACCTTGAGGACAACATATTCCAAAACAACTCAAATCTATATTATCTGCGTTTGTATTCAAATCACATTAGTAACGTAAGTGATGATGCATTTTATGGTCTTCCCAAACTTCATTATCTATACATGAACAGCAACTATTTAGCAGACATACCCACCAATAGTCTGAGAAATCTTCCAAACTTGTATTTTTGCATTTGGAAAGTAATCAAATCTCAAAGATAGATACTTATGCATTCGCCAATTTGAACGACTCGAATCTTAATTTTTGTATCTACATTATAATGACATCACTGATATCGAAAATGACGCTTTTTATGGCTTGCATCGACTACGATATCTGTATCTTTATTACAACAAAATTTCCGTAATAAATACGGGCGATCTCAGAGGACTCACAGGGCTATACTATCTTTATATTTATTCCAATATTATATCACGCATAGAAAATGATGCATTTTATGGATTAAACACATTGAGATATATTTTAATCAATACTAACAAAATTTCTGAGCTAAATGCAGGAGATCTCCGAGGACTGACAAATCTCTATCATCTTGAGATAAGTCAAAATGAAATATCACGCATAGATAATGATACCTTTTACGGATTAAGCGAGTTGCAATATCTTTATATGCATAATAACAAAATTTCAGAATTAAACGCGGGAGATCTCAAAGGCCTGACAAATCTTTACTACCTTAGGATGGATAATAACGAAATATCCTACATAGATAATGATGCATTTAATGGATTAAGCCGCTTAAGAACTATTTATATGAGTTACAACAAAATATCCGTGATAAATGCTGGAGATCTCAGAGGCCTCACAGGGCTCTACGATCTTTATATTTATTACAATAATATATCACGCATAGACAATGATGCATTTTATGGATTAAACACTTTGAGAAATCTTTATATCCATAATAACAAAATTTCTGAGCTAAATGCGGGAGATCTCCGAGGACTGACAAATCTTTATCTTCTTGAGATATATCATAATGAAATATCACGCATAGATAATAATACCTTTTACGGATTAGGCGAGTTGCAATATCTTTATATCCATAATAACAAAATTTCAGAAATAAACGCGGGAGATCTCAACGGCCTGACAAATCTTTACTACCTTCAGATGGATCATAACGAAATATCGTACATAGATAATGATGCATTTTATGGATTAAGCCGCTTGAGAACTATTTATATAAAATACAACAAAATTTCCAAAATAAATGCAGGAGATCTCAGAGGCCTCACAGGGCTATACTATCTTGATATGAATTACAATAATGTATCACGCATAGACGATGAGGCCTTTTATGGATTAAACCGGTTGACAGAGCTGCATCTCTACTCTAACAGCTTGCCCGCGATACCCGTTGAGAGTCTAAAACACCTGCCGGTTTATTATCTCAACCTTCAACATAATAACATAGTTGACATACAGAAATCCAGTTTCTACAATAACGCAAACCTGTATAATCTATATCTTAGTAACAATGCCATTGCAACGATAGACAGTTTGGCCTTTGCCAATCTTCGCAATCTAAGGAATCTTTACCTGTACTCCAATCAACTTACCACTCTCCCTTCAAACTTGTTCCTACCTGTTCCATACCTTTCCTACGCTGATCTGCGATACAATCCCTGGTCATGTGACTGTGAGCTGAGCTACCTTTACAACTGGATAAATGGGCCTGCAGGATCTTCGAGCGGATCTAGTTACATAACCTGCGTTACTCCTGATCATCTTGCAGGGCAGCAGGTGTTGCAACTGGACCCACAGACCTTCGTATGTAGTGATAAATGTAAGTATTTTGTAATTGTATCTTATTTCTTTTTCATTTAAGAAATCATTTTCTTCGTCAGGAGAGAGATCCTCATTTCAGGTAATTTTGTTTATTAACAGCTATAAACCTAGAAATTGGTCACTTGATATTCAATATTGTAATAAATCAAACGAAAAATTATAGTCAAAAGTACCAATGTTTTTTCCAGAGCAGATGAGCTTTCCATACCTCGTACGTCATCCTTGTCCTGCAATATAGACCATTCCGTTGCATTGTGGTATTTACATTTCACGGGAATTATATTAAAATCCAATTCATAGCTTGAAACATTTGAATAAGTGCATGTGTAGAGGGTAATACTTGTCACTCTATAATCTGGCAAAAAAAAAAGATTATAGTCAAAAGTACCAATGTCTTTCCCAGACTGCCAGAGCAGATGAGCTTTCCATACCTCGTACGTCATCCTTGTCCTGCAATATATACCATTCCGTTGCATTGTGGTATTTACATTTCACAGGGATTGAAGCTTCAATGTTTTGTATTTGATAGTGTTTCACGACGGCTGGATTATATCGAAATCCAATGCATAGCTTGAAACATTTGGATAGGTGCATGTGTAGAGGGTAATACTTGTCACTCTATAATCTGGTCATTGCAATGACTAGCAAGAATGCCAAGTTTTAACAACGAAACATTTTAAGCGGCTGAATGAATGATGAATTAAATCTTCTGTTTAAAGGTTCTCCTTCGTATTTTCCTCGCTCTACTTCAAGTCTCGCAAGTTATCCCTTTTCACCCACGTTAATTTCAATATTAATATCAAATCACAGAATGATCACAATAACAAAAGTATCACGATTGATTAAGATCAAAATTATCTTTCTTGGAAAGGTTAACAACAGTCAATCTTCTCAACATATGAAATAGATTACTTCATTGTCTTTGATTTATACCTGAAAACCAAGCTCTTGCATAACTGCATAACTACAAACAAAATCACGTGAGATTTTAAAGGAAATAGCCGCAAAAGGTGTCCACGATTTAAAAGCTAACTAAGTCACTCATATTTTACGTATGGGCGGCGGAAAAAGAATCTCCATGGGAACTTCATGTTCTAATCTAAAGTTTAAAGTGTTCTTGCTGTAGCTAAATATTTCTGGTTATTCTTCTTAAACAAAAATATTGAGTATGGAGAAATGCGTCTAATGTTTTCACAACACTGTTTTTAAGTGACTTCCATTCTGAAGTTTAAGTTCATTGGTCAATCCGATTGAGGTGATTCTACCTAAAACGCCTCTTTTAATCTTTTATTCTAACCCCTTAGATGAAGTAAAGGTTAATTGTACTGATGATATGATGACGATATTTGTGGAAAGATCCGCTTGCGCTAAGCATGCCCCAGAGGAAATCCACCTGACAGACACTTCATGTCAAGGTGCGTTGTTGAATAATGACACCATTGCCTTGCAGACGGGTTATCACGAGTGTGGGACCGTAGTTAAGGTGAGTCTTAAACTTTTTTGTATCTAGTTATTTATCATCTGCATATTATTAATATACTTATATAACAGTTTTGGTTCTCTCTTTACAGCATTGAACCGACGGTTTGAGAGCTTCGGATATTGCTTATTAAAATTCCGAGTATAAATGTGTAAATCATGCGAAATGTATGATGTAGTAAGGTGAAGGGATACGCATGATATATTATATCAATCTGTTTTACTCTGCAAATTTAAATATCGATGACTTGCATGATATCTTTCACTTAAATTATTGATTAAGATTTTCACTAAGTAAACATGTTAAGAATAGTCAAGTCTTCCAAAGGTCTATGGGCAGGTATACAAAAGTTTTATGTGCAACTACGTACCAAAAAGAGTATGAAATTCCGAGTTTAATAATCTTTGAATTTTAAAAATAAAATGTGTAGTTGTCAAATTATAATTAAATTTTGAAATTGTCTTAATGTATTAAAAAAATGTGAAGTATGAACAGAAAAATACACTTTTGTTTGTTTTTACATTTCTTTTCTTAATTTCAGACTTTGAAAATTTTCTGAATGTCTTCTCTAGCTTAAGTTTGTGGTAGGGGTTTGCCAAAGATAAAACCCTCTTCATTAAAATTATCTTCACTTTTTCAAATAAAGCTTACCAAGATGCTTCTTCTAACTTTCCTTAACCTCTAAGGATTTAAAATAAATGAAATTGATCCTGTTGTTTACATTCATCTATGTTTCATTATTTCAATTTCAATTTGATAGAAAACGGAAGAAAATATTGTGTTCGAAAACACTGTTTACTGTATAGCAAGACCTGAAAATGGAGCTGTCATCACCAGAGACAATACAGTAAAAATAACAGCACGTTGCAGTCTGGCTCGTAGTGATGTCGTACACGTTATGTTTGACCCGCCTAATGACTACTATGAAGCAGAACAGAACAGCACTGGCAACTTCGTGTTCAGGTATGCGTAATAATTAATTTATACTTTTGTCCAACTTTTCGAATCATGAAATTTGTATTCCAAAGCATTTTGACGGGAATTTATACACTAAGATACACATCAAATGTTCCAAGGTATCACCGATTTCCGGTAGCTAATAGCAGACAACTGGAATGGAAATAAACCCTCAGCACATTACCATGTACCACTTTCTGGAAAGTGGAAAACTGCCTTTTTGGTGTTAAAAGGCATTCGAAATATCTCAAAAGTGCCCATGCAAAACATTACACTGTTACATATGTACATGGTCTATCGGTGTGTGTGTTAAATACATTTTCGTGACTTGATAAAGAAAGAAAGAAAGCTTTTGCTTTTGTGTAAATGTTACCTTAAAAAACAACTTTGAGGGCTACAGATAAATATTATGTCAAATCATCATGTTATTTCATATTTATATTCTGCTTGCCCCTTCAAGAAAAAGTCCCACCACATTGCTCCACCCACGCTTCGATTGCCCTCTCACCCATCCTCCACATTTTGGAGGAGGGTTATGGCCCTTTACTAGCCTAAATCTGCTGAATAGTCCTAATTTACTCAAAATATGGGTAAACATTTTAAAGTTGATATTTACATTTGAAATTAAATTTCCTTGCTAGGCAGGATAATGCCAAAATGGTGTATTTGTTTTCTTTTAACTTTGTGCTGTATCTATACTAATACGATCTACAATAATTATGATCCGCAAGGCTGCAAGGTGTTGTGACTTTTGGGATCATATCTCCTGGATTTGTCCATGGTCCGACGAATGAAACATGCATTTAATTCACAATTGGGTTTCTCTGTTTACCTTAGCATGGACCTCCATCCCACGGAATTCTACTCAGAAACGTTTGGACCCGATGACTACCCACTGGAACTCTCGATGGAGGACCGTCTGTATATCAGTAATTCTGTTGACCTAGAAGTACAGGAACTGAAGCTGCACACAGTAATGTGCAAAGCAACGCCGTCGGTTGATCCAAATGCTACTCCGGAATACGTCTTCTTTCACAACGGGTAACTGTGACTATTGCTTTTGTACAGTGGTATAACGCTATTGGGGTACCCTTCAAAGCCGCGGAGCATTTCAATAGGCTTAGGTTCACCACATAGTTCGATTTCCCTAGCTGTAACTCAATGATGGAAATAGACGATGCAATTGCTCTAACCCCGTCGAGCTCGCTTACCCTCAGTTATGCCCCTGGAATACACTTATATATGCAGACTGTGTTTACTTTACTTATGAAAGTGTATACAAACATCGAAAGCAAATGCTGGATTTTACTTGTAATAATGACATAAACAGACAGGTTATAAAATGCGCATATTGATGAATATTTATTTTTGATGCATTTGCCAAATATTTGATTTTTAAAACCACAACAGTTGAGATAAGGCTTCTTGACTTAAAAACAGCTTGTGAATGACATGAATTACTGTCTTTTTACTTTAAAGATGCCCCATTGACGGAACCTTCGCATTCCACCAATCACCAACGAACAAAACAGAAAGGTTTTCCATTCAAGTGTTTGACTT
This sequence comes from Chiridota heheva, assembly GCA_020152595.1. NCBI lineage: Eukaryota > Metazoa > Echinodermata > Holothuroidea > Apodida > Chiridotidae > Chiridota > Chiridota heheva. The sequence goes on from JAIGNY010002628.1 coordinate 457,987, forward strand.
CCTTCAAGATGTTGCAGAGGTTTGTTAGCTTTTCTGATTAAAAGATTTACTCAAATTCTTAAAATTGGGGATTTGTAATACCATGGATACTGCCATACTGCGACATTATCCATAATGCATCACGTGTCCTTATACTTCTACTAAGTAGACTTATAACTATAAACGGTCATATAAATAAGCACACAGATTGTAAATCAAAGATAAATAGTATTTAATACAGCATAAAATAGAATTCCACTAAAAATTGGCCAAAGAAAATAGTAAGTATATACAATACAATGGTATGTCATTAGTGTCATTACCTCGTAAGTTGGTAATCCGCGCACCAAATTTGAGTCAAAATCAGGTAAAGATTCTCAAGAAACGTTGATAATATGATGATTTAAATTGAAACTTTTTTAATCATTTCAAACAGATATACATACATTGCGAAGTCGTACTCTGTGATTTGAATGATGTTGCGTCAGGAAAGTGTTCACATGATTGCAACTCAAGAAAACGACGTGATGCAGAATCAGACAAGCTGGACGTTGAGCAACTACACCGAATCTCGCAAGGTCCAATAAGGATGACGACAGAGCTAAGGTAAATCTTGAGCTCTTTAATCTTCTGATCGACAGAGCTTAAATCTCACATTCATTTGTATGATGAAACATTTTGAGTTTTGCAGTTTTTCATGGAATTCACTTGGTCGGAAATGTGACCCGAGGTCATCAGACCGCATAGCGACCGCGCGCATTCACCCCGCATTGGAGTGAAAACAAAGCGATCAGCTGTGTTTGTTTACACGCCATACGTACCGCACACAGTAAACTTGCCCACGTGTATCGCGCAAAGCTTTGTTTTCACTCCAGAAAATGACGTCATCTCCTGGATGTGACGTGGCACCGACCAAGTGAACAGTACGATCAAAACTTCCATCGTAGTTAATTGTACATTTGGATACTTTAAAGACCAAATTTTAAAAGTCATATAACGTTCGGCATTTTGTTTGGATTTGAGACGAAAAATCAACACATCCGTGGCAATAAAAAAAAAATTGATCTGGTTTTGAAAGTCTTGAAGATTTCTTACGTTAATTTCTTAAAGTTGGGAAATGCAACACTCATACGGTGTGAAATACACGTCTGTTCTTCTATATATTTCTAAATTTGAATGATAAAACCTTTTCTTTTCCTCAAACGACAGGATGATCTGATATGTATCTGATGACTAAATACTCCAAGGTTCAGACGACCCGGTTTTACGGATATGGATCTATTTTTTTTTCTTTTTCATTGGTGGATGGATATTATTTCAGTCTTATTTATTTGGTGAAGGTATTGAGTTAAGGTTTCCACTTTTGACATTAAGTAATTTCAGATGACATAACGATATTCAACATATTTGTTTCTTTCATACAAAGTAAACGGTACTCATTCTATACATATGGGTATATCCTGATGTAGGCCTACCAATGACCTTTCAAAAATGAATTTATACAACTCTAGATAACATTAATCACTTTGGTGTGCACAAAGAAAGCTATTACTGTCACAAACACTATTCTATTTAGTATCCAATCAGCTGGTGATGAACGACAGGGACTAATTCTGCTCCTATTTACGTTGAAGATATATGTCTATGTGCATTGTCTATAGGCAAAACAATGTTCAGATTGTAATGCTTTCATGACATCAGCTGCCCGCTGTCATGACATTTTGACACTCTATTGTGTAATTATCTTTTATACGATCGTGTAAAATCACGCATTCCCAAACATAGAGTAGTCGGGTCAAAAAGGATTCGAAATACAAATTTGCATAAGTACGTATTCTAAGATGTGTGATCATTTATATGATTTCCATTTGATTTTGAATTAATATTATAGTCATTTCCTTATTGTTTAACCTACTTTTAGTTGTAAGCTAAGTATCATTCAATGTTCTTGTTTATCAGTTTATTAAACGATAATATAAAATTGGCGTTTAGCTTAGTAGTAACAGGATCCAATACAGGGCAAAAGTGCTGGGTGGTGTTTGACATTCTAAGATACGTGGTGCTGGTGTAATATGGTCTGTGAGTCATTAGGGAGGAGAGCTAGCACTATCGGTCACTACCAAAGTAGTGATTCACGGGTACCATATATATTTATTAATGTAACTTCTACTTGCGCCATCTAACCTGCGTGTTATTGTCTAGCGTATTAGCTAATATGTGGACGTCATATAGCCTGCAAGCTATTTTCTGACAATGCTGTGTCAAGAAAGAAAGAAAAAAGTGTGTTTTATAGTTTGTTGTCCTAAACTTTCCGAAAGTAACATCGCTCCCGACGCATCCTTTCGTACTTATCTGGAGATGGACATTTTAACGCCTCCTTAACGCTCAAATGATACTCATTTCAAAAAGTTGTTCTCAAATAGTATGGTTTTTTTAAAGTTGGTCTTAAATTATTCCCCGTTTTCAAAATAAGTGTCGCTCAATTTTTGACCCTGTACAAAGTCAATAGGATTTCAAAACAAAAATTCGTTCTCAAATTGAACGTCAAAAAAAAAGATACATTCTTAAATCTTACCTTTTTTAGAAGTCGTTCTCAAATCACACCCATTTTCGAAAGTCATATGTCAAATAAGAATTTAATCTCAAAACTCTATGAAAACGAAAATGAACAAACTGGAACAAAGTATTGCTATGTCCACTTTTGGCTTTCCATTTTCTTAATGTTACTTACGTCTGCAGGTAACAATTAAAAAAATATTCAGCTCGTAATGAGCAGTCTCGATATCACTTCAGAAGGTCCTCCATTCTTGAACATACATCAACAAACTTGAACCATTTGGTGAATTGCTGAGGATCCATAAGCGATGGATGACCCAACTGGATCCACTCGTGCGTTAACGAAAAGATGGTTATGCTCCTTTTGACTTTAATTGCTCCAGAGAAAGACCCAAGTTCATCAGGATACGCGTGTGGAGACGTGAATGCTAAAAGCAGTTCGCAGTCCGAAATACCACAAAAAGTTGTCTTATTTTGTCCTGTTTGTCTTCGCTTATCATAACAGTATAATTGACAAATCTAAAATAACATCAAGATTACCTGCCCATCTCACCCAGGGGTCTTGGAAGGAACTCGGGGCAAGAGGGTGGTGGTGGGGGGGAGAAATTCAAGTAAGGGCACTTTTTGGACAGTGAAAGGCACTTTTCAGTTTAAAAAAGGGCACCTTTGTTAGTTTTGAAAATGTTAGGGCATGTGCCCCTTGTTCCTACACATAGTTTGAGCATAAGAGGGATTTGAGGGAAAGCAAGGGGTAAATTGCCCCACTCCAACTTTTTTTCTCCAAATGTTGTATGGTAATTTTTTGTATCAAAGCGTGAGTTTGCCTTACCTACTTTTGATTCCCCACCCCAACTTTTGGTAAGCAAATTCTGCCTATGAGTTTGAGAAGCCAGAGCCAATGTTGGCAATTGCCCATTGGGCGAATAGGTAAAAGGCCTAGGTTTTTTTAATAATTGGGGCATGCCCCCCTTCCTTCCCATCACGGCCCTCGGTGTAATGTTCCGTGATAAATGACATGCTTTTAATTGTGTCAAATAAAATACTAAATGTATAATACATTTATTATGTGCTATGTTGGATTTGTGAGTGAGTGGATTTCTATTTGTTTTCAAGCTTCAAGAATGACCTAGAATAACTTCATGTAACTTTCAAAATAGCACCTCCTGCCCTAACTTTCAAAATGGCATCTCTTGCCCCGGTCCGCTCTAACTTTCAAAAGGGCATCTCCTGCCGCAGTCTGCTCTAACTTTCAAAAGGACACCTCCTGCCTCGCTCCGCTCTAACTTTCAAAAGCGCACCTCCTGCCCCGGTCCGCCCTAACTGTCAAAATGGCATCTCCTGCCCTGGTCCGCTCTAACTTTCAAAAGGGCATCTCCTGCCCTGCTCCGCTCTAATTTTCAAGGGGGCACCTCCTGCTCCGGTCCGCCCTAACATTCAAAAGAGCATCTTCTGCCCCTGTCTGCTCTAAGTTTTATAAGGGCACCTCCTGCCCCCGTCCGCCCTTACTTTAAAAATAGTGCCCCTGCCCCTTACTCTAGGGAAACAGTTGCCCCCTTTTTCCCCGTAGTACTGACATAGCAAAATTCTCACCCCCATCTGCGCCCATATCGACAAAACTGCTGCACTTGAAAAGACCCTTTTTCAACCCATAATTGAAGGTATCTGGCACAAATATTACTTTAGACTAAATTTTATCTGAAATATACTCCATACAAAGAGACATTTCAGAGTCACATTTTTTGAAAAGTAAGGTAATTTGTTCAAAGAATACAAACTATATCAATGGTTGCATGATAACGTTCGATTTCATCGTCGTTTCACCTCCTCAAAAACATTTTTTTTAGTGCATGAGCCTTGTCCTAGTAACATACAGAGGTTTCAATTAAAGTGATAGTCCAGTGGTGAAGCAAATCTATCCTATATGAGTTAAAGAGAACTTCAAAAGGACATAGAATGGTGAAGAAATCATTTAAAAATCTCGTTCTGTTTAGGAGATAATTTCTTCTGTGCGGAAATGCAAGTGTGGAAAGTCTACCGTAGAAGTTTGCTTCTTGCATCCTCACTTTCTGAACAGTTGTCAATGCATTATAAAACAATCGTGTTAGCCTTATATTAATCTGCTTTTTCACTTTAAAATTTCTGGCATAGGCCTATTTAATGGTTTTTGAGCCAAAAAATCTGAAGAAAAATAAACCTACAACAGGATACATAAATTATTTGAGAAGTGACGTGGGGCATCATAACTATAGTCTAATTTTCACCGTTTCAACACAAATTAGTGAGGATGTGACGTAAAAACTAAATATAAATATCTATACAAATAAGACACTACTTTAAACTTCATTATCTCTTTAACCGAATGTAATAATTGAATGCTTTTTTCACAATTTCATTTCTTTCAAAGTCCTCTTTCATATACAAGAAAAGCTTGCTTGACCACTAAACTTATCTTTGTTTGACATTGGGCAATAAATCAAGATACTTCAAATACAAAGAATATAGCTATTTATCATTTTGAAGGAATTTGTATCCAATATTTTAGGATTTTGCATTAATATCTGCCACAAAACTGGATTGGTCAATTCCAATGTTTATAAAATTTGCACCAAATTGATATTAAACAAAATTACAAGTTTTATTTTCTTTGTTTCATTTGAAAAGTGGCATGCACGCGTACTAGACCAAAAGTGAGGGTGCAGTTTTCTAACTGCAAGTATTCAGGAAAGCTTTTTGACACAAGTAGAGAGATACAGAACTTCCCTCAGAACATCAATTTGGGGCAAGATAAAAAAAAATGAAAACAAATGTAAGTGTCATTGCTTGGGGACTGTGGGGTAAACAACCTTCCTACCCTATTATTGCACCACTGAGTAAAATTAGGAGCTAAAATGTCAGGGGGTCAAGCCAAACCAAACCAGGGATGATGTGATAACGTGTTTTATGAGCGATTTTGTCATGAGTAATGGAACATATTGGGACAAGGGTGCAAAGTCTTGTAAGTGGAGAGCAGAGAGAAAGGTCCTCCTGAAATGATTTCACCTTCCCTATTGCATGTTTTCTTTTGATTGGGAATTTTTTTAACAAAACAATGGAGGAAAATTTTGCCAACATTTATAGATAATTGAAAATTTACATCAAACTGTGATTAAGAATTACCTCATGGTAAAGAAATTATCAACAGAAATATCTCCGGGGCCCACGCCTCCCCCTCCCCTACTCGTGAAAACTGAGACAACTTAAGTGCACTTAAGCAAAACACAGAAAACAGGTCAATGAATTTTTGAAAAATTCCTAAAATAGACTTTTGGGTCTATTTCATCTTTAATTCAATTAGTCTGCATTTTGATAAAAGTTTGTTTTATTTTACTTCCGCTTAATATATGGTTTTTCTCATAGGCTTGTTGCATTTTCTGAAGTTTTAACTATTTTCATGAAAGAGTCTTTCATGCAGTTCTTACATACACGTGTAGATGAGTGCATGGAACACCTTGGGCGGTGAAAGAGAGTTTGTTGTTGTGAGCAGGGACACTCCAACAACAGAGCTAGCGCACCTTCACCCATCCCCAACCTAATTAATAGAACTCAACTCCAAACAACAGAGCTAGTGCACCTCCACCCCTACCCAACCTAATTAATAGAACTCATCTCCAAGCAACAGAGCTAGTGCACCTCCACCCCTCCCCAACCTAATTAATAGAATTCATCTCCAAGCAACAGAGGCAGCGCACCTCCACCCCTCCCCAACCTAATTAATAGAACTCATCTCCAAGCAACAGAGGCAGCGCACTCCACCCTCCCCAACCTAATTAATAGAACTCATCTCCAAGCAACAGAGGCAGCGCACTCCACCCCTCCCCAACCTAATTAATAGAACTCATCTCCAAGCAACAGAGGCAGCGCACTCCACCCCTCCCCAACCTAATAGAACTCATCTCCAAGCAACAGAGGCAGTGCACCTCCACCCCTCCCCAACCTAATTAATAGAACTCAACTCCAAACAACAGAGCTAGCGCACCTCCACCCCTCCCCAACCTAATAAATAGAACTCATCTCCAAGCAACAGAGGCAGTGCACTTCCACCCCCTCCCCAACCTAATTGATAGAACTCATCTCCAAGCAACAGAGCTAGTGCACCTCCACCCCTCCCCAACCTAATTAATAGAACTTATCTCCAGTGACAGAGCTAGTGCACCTCCACCCCTCCCCAACCTAATTAATAGAACTCAACTCCAAACAACAGAGCTAGCGCACCTTCACCCATCCCCAACCTAATTAATAGAACTCATCTCCAAGCAACAGAGCTAGCGCACCTCCACCCCTCCCCAACCTAATTAATAGAACTCAACTCCAAACAACAGAGCTAGCGCACCTCCACCCCTCCCCAACCTAATTAATAGAACTCAACTCCAAACAACAGAGCTAGCGCACCCCACACCCTCCCCAACCTAATTAATAGAACTCATCTCCAAACAACAGAGCTAGTGCACCTCCACCCCTCCCCAACCTAATTAATAGAACTCATCTCCAAACAACAGAGCAGTGCACCTCCACCCCTCCCCAACCTAATTAATAGAACTCATCTCCAATCAACAGAGCTAGCGCACCTCCACCCCTCCCCAACCTAATTAATAGAACTCAACTCCAAACAACAGAGCTAGCGCACCTCCACCCCTCCCCAACCTAATTAATAGAACTCAACTCCAAAAACAGAGCTAGCGCACCTACACCACTCCCCAACCTAATTAATAGAACTCATCTCCAAGCAACAGAGCTAGTGCACCTCCACCCCTCCCCAACCTAATTAATAGAACTCATCTCCAACAACAGAGGCAGTGCACCTCCACCCCTCCCCAACCTAATTAATAGAACTCATCTCCAAGCAACAGAGGCAGTGCACCTCCACCCCTCCCCAACTAATTAATAGAACTCATCTCCAACAACAGAGCAGTGCACCTCCACCCCTCCCCAACCTAATTAATAGAACTTATCTCCAAGCAACAGAGCTAGTGCACCTCCACCCTCCCCAACCTAATTAATAGAACTCAACTCCAAACAACAGAGCTAGCGCACCTCCACCCCTCCCCAACCTAATTAATAGAACTCAACTCCAAACAACAGAGCTAGCGCACCTCCACCCCTCCCCAACCTAATTAATAGAACTCATCTCCAAGCAACAGAGCTAGTGCACCTCCACCCCTCCCCAACCTAATTAATAGAACTCATCTCCAAGCAACAGAGCTAGTGCACCTCCACCCCTCCCCAACCTAATTAATAGAACTCATCTCCAAGCAACAGAGCTAGTGCACTCCACCCCTACCCAACCTAATTAATAAAACTCATCTCCAAGCAACAGAGCTAGTGCACCTCCACCCCTCCCCAACCTAATTAATAGAACTCATCTCCAAGCAACAGAGGCAGCGCACTCTACCCCTCCCCAACCTAATTAATAGAACTCATCTCCAAGCAACAGAGGCAGTGCACCTCCACCCCTCCCCAACCTAATTAATAGAACTCATCTCCAAGCAACAGAGGCAGTGCACCTCCACCCTCCCCAACCTAATTAATAGAACTCATCTCCAAGCAACAGAGCTAGTGCATCTCCACCCTCCCCAACCTAATTAATAGAGCTCATCTCCAAGCAACAGAGCTAGCGCACCTCCACCCCTCCCCAACCTAATTAATAGAACTCATCTCCAAGCAACAGAGGCAGTGCACCTCCACCCCTCCCCAACCTAATTAATAGAACTCAACTCCAAACAACAGAGCTAGCGCATCTCCACCCCTCCCCAACCTAATTAGTAGAACTCATCTCCAAGCAACAGAGGCAGTGCACCTCCACCCCTCCACAACCTAATTAATAGAACTCATCTCCAAGCAACAGAGGCAGTGCACCTCCACCCCTCCCCAACCTAATTAATAGTACTCATCTCCAAGCAACAGAGACAGTGCACCTCCACCCCTCCCCAACCTAATTAATAGAACTCATCTCCAAGCAACAGAGCTAGTGCACCTCCACCCCTCCCCAACCTAATTAATAGAACTCATCTCCAAGCAACAGAGCTAGTGCACTCCACCCCTCCCCAACCTAATTAATAGAACTCATCTCCAAGCAACAGAGGCAGTGCACCTCCACCCCTCCCCAACCTAATTAATAGAACTCATCTCCAAGCAACAGAGGCAGTGCACCTCCACCCCCTCCCCAACCTTATCAATAGAACTCATCTCCAAGCAACAGAGCTAGTGCACCTCCACCCTCCCCAACCTAATTAATAGAACTCATTTCCAAGCAACAGAGCTAGTGCACTCCACCCTCCCCAACCTAATTAATAGAACTCAACTCCAAGCAACAGAGGCAGTGCACCTCCACCCCTCCCCAACCTAATTAATACTCAACTCCAAACAACAGAGCTAGCGCACCTCCACCCCTCCCCAACCTAATTAATAGAACTCAACTCCAAACAACAAAGCTAGTGCACCTCCACCCTCCCCAACCTAATTAATAGAACTCAACTCCAAACAACAGAGCTAGCACACCTCCACCCCTCCCCAACCTAATTAATAGAACTCATCTCCAAGCAACAGAGCTAGCGCACCTCCACCCCTCCCCAACCTAATTAATAGAACTCAACTCCAAACAACAGAGCTAGCGCACCTCCACCCCTCCCCAACCTAATTAATAGAACTCAACTCCAAACAACAGAGCTAGTGCACCTCCACCCCTCCCCAACCTAGTTAATAGAACTCAACTCCAAACAACAGAGCTAGCGCACCTCCACTCCTCCCCAACCTAATTAATAAAACTCAACTCCAAACAACAAAGCTAGCGCACCTCCACCCCTCCCCAACCTAATCAATAGAACTCAACTCCAAACAACAGAGCTAGCACCTCCACCCCTCCCCAACCCCCTCCCCAACCTAATCAATAGAACTCAACTCCAAACAACAGAGCTAGTGCACCTCCACCCCTCCCCAACCTAATCAATAGAACTCAACTCCAAACAACAGAGCTAGCGCACCTCCACCCCTCCCTAACCTAATTAATAGAACTCGTTGGCAAATCAAGACTGGCAGAGTGTCAACAAGTAGAAATAGTAGCACTGAATGAAAATTAAATCGCACCAGCACATTATGGTATGTACAAAGATCACAAGACTTGATTTTTACAGAAAAACCTGATTTTTACAGAAAACATCAACCAAAGAGCTTCTGTGGGATTCACCCACTAGAATTCAAATATATTACTTACTACACCTGTATACATACAGCAACTTATTATATAACTTTGTTACCTACATGGGTGGGAATTGCAAACCCAAAATGGAAGAGAGAGTCAAAAGTTTGGGTGTGGAGAGCAAAATCACATTTAAGATACAAAAATCACCATACAAAAGATATAGATTCAGAAAAACAGTCCGAGTGGGGTATCCCTTTGCTTCTGCTAAGCCCGCCTATAGTTACCTCCATAGATCTTCAAATGGACTTCAGTCACTCATGGATCCCCACAAGGGCTGGATTGAGATTTGTCAGGACCAGGCACAAAATATTTTAGGGCCTGTCTCTGGTTCGGATAAAGCTTTGTTAGGGCTGTTGCAGAAAATATTTGGGCCTGGTTTCTACATCAATATGGAGTGGAGCAAAGCTTTATAAATTTTGGAAGGCTGAAGTGATTCAAATTCCTTCAGACAAGAAAATCAAATATATATCTTCCATGGTTCCGCCCACTTGACCTCCTTCCAGCGCTACTCAAAATTCCTGGACCACATGCTGCTGTTCTGATTGCTTTCGTTATCTCTGTTTTGAAGATAAAAGAGAGATTCTTATTCCAAGAAAATTGCCTAACACTTCACCAGTAAATTTGATTCATACATGGGAGTATCAGTATTGGTGCAAATATTTCATAAATCAGAAACGATGAACTGAACTGTATCGTATGTTTATCTCATTGTTAATTGGCTTAAAAGAAAGGCATCGTCTCATAAATACATTCAAAAGTGAACACCACTGTGCTGAAAACTTTACTGATTGTAAGAAATCTGTAGTGTTATCGATCACACATTCGTCAGACTGAACATAGGAAACTACATGTGTTAGCGAAAACATCACAGACTTCTCGCAAACAATAAGGAAAATTAAAAACCGAAAGTGACGTTACCAGCATGGCAGCGTTTACTTTTGAATTTTTTGATGGGACGATACCTTTCCTTAAAGCTGGAACAATAATAGGTCTTTAGATAATCATTTCTTTGGAAATTTTTGCTAGAATGATTTCCATCAGAAAATAGTTAATTAGTAGCTTTCCCCATGCTTCGCTCCAAGCTTGTCTACAGGCCTAGTGTGCCAGAAGTCCTCAAAACAGCATATATGCAGAATTAAATGGACATATGACAAATTTAATTCTACATGCCTTTGTGCAGGTCTGTGATTTAAAATTGAACATATCCAAACTTATTTGCATGAAATAGTCATATCACTCCTGAAATCAGCATACTGTCATGGGTCAGAGTAACCCCCCCTTCCTCCTCTCTCACCATCACTGCTCTCAAAAGGTCCAGAAGCTTTGCTAAAAGGTCCAAGAAGTTTCCTAAAAGGTCAAAAAGTGTTGTTAAAAGTCCAAATATGTTCCTAAAAGGTTCAGATTTTGAAATAATGACCTTTATTTTTGTAAGTTTTAAAAACACAATTTTGGAGAAAAAATTTGTTTTCGTTCTACGATTCCCTAATTCAAAAGGCTGGCTGCACTCCTGACTATGTAGAATTAAACAGACACAATCATAATTCATTTTACATATGCTTCTTCAATAATGTGTGATTGGGAGGAAATTGAACCTATCTGAAGCTATGACCATGTGAAAAAAGAAAAGAAAAGAAAGCCAAGTAATTTCTTTAATGATTTTACTGCATCTATTGTTCACTTTTTACATTTTAAACTGGTAACACAAAACTATTCAAACAATTTGAATATTCAAGCAAATTTTCACACATCTTCATGATCTGATCTAAAATCAAATCTTCTCGATGAATAGAATTTCTATTTAAAAAAGAAAAAAAGAAGACAGGATTACATTCCTAAATATATACACTTACATAAAACGACAAACTACATCATCGTCCAAAGATCAATCAAATCTGCTGAGTACATCAGAACTAAAAGTCTCTTAGCTAGAACATAATAACTTCATACATTTTGTTTGTTAATGTTTAAATGTCAAATGTGCCAATAGGGTGTTCAAAATTTAATTTCATATCCTTCTGAAAATGTGATATGTTGCAATGAGATCAAATCTTTCCTATTGAATCAAACATGCAACCTGCTACATCATCCCACCCATGAACCAATCCAAAGCCATCTGATTCCCTCCCCCGCTCTAAGTTCGAAAATGTCCCTAAATGGCAGTAAAATAGAGCAAAACTAATTGCCTATACTGTTACTCATTTGAAAACCTCCATATTTAGAAGAGAAAAACAAAATTGAGATGCATTTTCTCTGAATGTAAAATATGCCTTAAGTTGTATTTACATGTTTACAACCATAACCTTATTATGATTAACTGAAAAACAGTGGTGACATTTGTAAAATTTTTTCTGATCATTTGAAAAATATCAAAAGAGTAAAGTACAAAAATTAAATCCCTACTAGAGCCATATCAGGGTGGTGCTTATCCCCGGGTTTCTTTGGCATCAGGGGATGAGAGCACATGACTACCCGTGGACAGGACGCCACCACTGATCAACTGCCCAGCAGTGCTGGTACTCCTTTTACAGTAGAGTAATCTGGAGCAAGCAGAGTGAAGCGTCTTGCTCAATAACACAAATGCAGGGCTCACACTACTGTAGAATTAAACCCGGTACCATTCACATACAAATTCCCAACTACTACACCTTGGTGAGGAAGGGAAGGGGTTGGCAATAAGTTTACAATTGTACTACTCAGAGAATGCTGTTTCTCTCTGATTATTAATCAGAAATATTATAGGTGTCATTTGAATCAAAGAAATGCCACTTAAACAAACTTATTATTTCTTTTCATGCAAACACGGGGGAATACTTCAGTCTATTCAAACTGCATCAAGTTTCGTGGGCCATCTTTTTCAATAGTCGATCTCTGTTTACTGCAGGGATAAATTACCTATAAATTGTATATTTAATTTTTGTTCCAAGCAAGAAGATTTCCACCTGACCATAATGGGTAACCCTACGGAAAATATGCAGAAACTTAACAAGCATGCACAATTGTCCAAGTATCATCTGTTCAGAAAACAAATTGATCTGAAACTGTGCCAACCAAGGTGACGGTATAGACCATTTTAATAAGTTCAGTTACCTGACCAATACAACTAAGCACCACTTCTCTTAGCATGGTATTGTCATAGATGATATTGACCAAATTTCTGATCCACTTTGGTGCAGCATTTATAAGATCCATTTATAAAAGCATACCAATCAGTGGCAGCATAATCAAGGGGAGGATAAGCAGAGGGGGGGGAGGGGGCTTGGGGGGGTGCCTTAGTCTTCTCAACAAAAATAGTGGGGACCATGCCGGTGCGGATCCAGTATACCTTACAAGGTGATTAATTCTACAGCTAGTAGTAACAGCAGCAAAATAATTAACCCCAAACAAGTATGAGTTGTTAATATTAATAAGGAACCTATGTTCAGAAGTATGAACAGATGGGAGTTACGGACCTCCATGCAAAGACACAGAATCGTTTACACAGCAAATGTTTATTATAAAGTCTTTCACACACTGCTTGTTCAAGCGAGTCAGGATACATCCAGCTTGTTGCTGTTATTTCTCAGGCTGGTCCTCTATTTGCGTTTGGGTCATGAGGTCAGCTACACTTTTTTCAAGGTCATCGATGCGGGTCCCCATGTCATCTAGTGCCAAGAGGTCAAGGATAATGGATGCAACTATTGTTTTAAAGCAAGACAAAACTTTCACACTGTTGTAACGATACTGCGCACAAGTCAAATGAACATCCATGCGACAAAAATTATTTGCAAATAAAGGACTTCACAAAATGTTCACTATTCTGCAAATACAAATCAGTCACCTGTTTCAAGGCCTGAATGTTCAAACCAAAACAAAACAAAAAAATCTAAGAAGTGACCATGATGTAAATGCATTAAAGGATATGTTTGTGCATCATACATGTATTCCCATGTTACATGAAAGAGGCCAAGAAGAAGAACAAAATGGTAAAGAAAGTATTCAGAAATCTTATTCCATTAGGACTGTCAAGGAGATATTTTTAAACATAAAGTTTGGTATCATTTATGTAGAAATGACTGAAATCAGACTAATGTGAAATCACAGCCTCAGATCCCTTAAAGTTTTTATGTATTCTTCTATCATATTTTGTCCTGTAAATTTGTTGCTTAAAAACACCATTAAATATGATAGGAAAGTAGTAAAACAGAATCTAGAAAGGTAATTATAATTTACCACCTGAAGAAATTTGAGGAAAAATAGTAAAAAATTAAAAACATTTTCTGTAAAATGCATTAACAATTTTCAAAATGTGAGGATTAGGACGTCAACCTTCCACAGTAGACTTACAACATGATCAGTCATTTCAAGAGAGAAAAGCCAGAGATTTAAACTTGAAGATCTCATTCATGAAATGAGATTATTGAAAACTTTCTTTCACAATGTTTCTTATAAAGTCCTCTTTAGTATAAAACAAACTTGGTTGACCACTGAACTAATCCTTTAAAGGAATATTCCTAGGAAGTTTTATTATCATAAATATGATAGCCAAGTATTAACCCTTACTCTACTAGCACTTTTTTGAAAATGAGCTCAGGAACAAAGTCAAAGATTGGGCACCCAACACGGCGATAATATCGCCGCATGGTAAATTAAGGGTAATAAAGGGCTGATTATTAAAGGATCCTCTGTCTTCCAAGCAGCAGAGTCGGGCTCGTTCCGCTTCAGTGTCTCTGGGCTGCCCACCAGGATCATGCTGCATATATTTTCGAGTTGGCACACTTGTCGTGGTTGATTAAGCCTTAATCTACCAGCACTTTTTTTAAATGCTCTTGGGAGGCGAAGCCAAAGATTGGGCACCCAAAATGGCGATAATATCGCTGCGTGGTAGAGTAAGGGTTAAAGAACAAATGGGTGTAAAACAAATTGTTTTGAGTTATCACATTTTAAAGATTTCATTATTGTAGTGTACAGTGTAATGTGATACTTGCAGATTCATGACAATTTAAGAAAATAATAATTTCCTCTTTCTAAATTATTGGAAGACTTTTTTGTTAAATTATTGAGATGGGGTTTATGACACACACTTTAATACAAAAATGTGCTTTTCCCATCTGCTCACAAACCTTATATAAATATAGAAATGTTATTTTTAAATTTGATTGAAATAAATACAAATTTGTCTTGGATCTGATAGTATGTCATCACAGATCATATTTCAACAAGGTGGTGAAATTTTTGAAATGTAATAACTCATTAACGGAAGAAAATATCAACAGTTTTTGGAATATTCCTTAAAGGAAATATTCAAGTCTAAAGTTTTGGTTTGGTGATGTTTAACAGCACCGCGACAGTCAGAGTCAAATGTGCCAAGAAGGTGTTAATAAATTATGGTGTAAGAGTTAGGATAGTGAGGAGATGGAAGGTTTGTAAGGGGAAAGGCTGAATGTGGGAGAAAAAATTCAGGTGAAAAGAAAGAGGTGTGTAAGGTTAGGTGTAGAAAGGGAAGAAGGAAATTATATGTGGTGAAAGAGGTTGTTGCGGAGGAAGTTGATGTTTGAGGAAGAATTGTTTTCGAATAAGTCTGAAAGTGAGGAGAGAAAATATCTCAAGTTCAGGTATAGGGGACAGGTTAAGAAAATATGCTTGATGAAAAGATCGGTATTGCAAGTGGGCAGAGAGGGGCAGCGGAGCCAGATTAGAGATGGGAGTGAGTAAGAGAGGAGTGGCCGAGGCGGATGCGGGTGACAATGATGTCTTCCCTGCAGTTGCAACTGTGCAGAGGGGTGTTGGTCCTGACTTTGGTTTTTTTTTGGTTTGATGTTGTGAACTTTGTTACTGTTTTCGTAATTTCAGGAGTTTTGCCAGATTTTGTTGATGTAGTTGGAGATGGAGAGACAGAGGTCTTGAGTGTGGAATAGGAAAAGGAGAGATGTTATTTGACAGAGCTTTGTTAGTGGCTCTCTTGTTGCCAGGGACGCCAACGTGGCTGGGAATCCAGGAAAAAGATCATTTTCTTTGCTAGGGAGGAAAGAGTGTGGAGTTTGTTGAGGATTTGTAGAATGAGAGGGTTGGGCCATTGATGTTGGGGATGCCAGTCAGGACGTTTTGTAAAGAAGATAAGTACCCCACAGGAGCCCCCTGGGATGTGGGGGTCCCAATTTACTATATGGCTAAAAATTGACCAATTAAAGTAATTTGTGTTGTCTATTGTAGGCTTTTTGGATGCACCGATTTAAAAAAAGTCATTTCAAAATCCAAAATGGCCGACTTAATGGTTAATTTCAAAATGGCCACCATGTGACCCCCTCTTTTTCTAAATTTACTGTATGGCTAAACATGGGCCTCTCTGTGAAACAAGACTACTGGGGATGTGACCATTTACCTTGTACATAATTGAACACATCGTTTACTGTTTGGTTTGGTTTGTTGATGTTTAACGGCACCGCGATAGTCAGAGTCAAATGTGCCAAAGGGTGTTAATAAATAATGGTGTTTACAAAATTAATATATCGTTTACATGGAAAAATCTCCCAGGAAGTTCTGAAAAATTATCCAAGTTTCTTTATCAGTTTCTCAACAATATTTTAAATTCAAAATCAGTATTCATTAACACCACAGACAAAGCTTTCAATCAATAATCTTACAATTCAAAGTTAACAAACGATCAACAAAGGATTTCTTTTTTTTTAATGTGGAGTTAAATTTGTACAAATGTTTGATTCACCGAATTTAGAGCTACTTGATGTAGAGGCTTAGGCCCGATTAACAAAACTAAGTTAACCATTGGGTATATCACAAGTGTAAACATAACAGTAAAACTAGAACTGTCAGAGGGACAGTGTGCTCAACTATTCAAAGCGAGTATAGAGAATGGGCTTAAAGAGTAAAGTATACACAGAAATGGGTAGCAGGGGCAAATGATTTCAAATTACTTGAGCTTTAAAAGATGCACTTACATTTTCATTTGCACTACAAGCTTCAAAATATCTTTGAGTTTTTCTAGATACTTTAAGACAAAAAAGCTCAAGTAACTCAAAAAACATGTAAAACTTAGCGGTCTTTATAACTACAACACCTCTTTTAATTCTATCAATTGAATAACAAAAAAAGGAGAGGCCCTGACTTGCCAATGTCAATGAAAGAATGCTATTCAATCCCCTTTCCAACCTGTACCCTCCCCCAGCCCCTACACATTCCCAGAACTACTGTACATCCTAGATTGCAATACAACTTCCAATTTAAGAAAATGTGTGTCAAGCAAAGTCAAGCAGCATGAATGTACAATAACAATAAAGCAAAATTATGCAAAACAGTATTGCCTAACGTATGACAAACTAGACATAGGAAACGGTACTAATCCCCTCACCGCTAAAAATGCATATTTCAGACTGTCCCACATTCCATCCCAACCTTTCACAAATGTCATTCCACGTTTATACTCCATGCAATCACACCTAAAAACCAGATACTGTATGTGATTCCACCACTTGCATAACCCAAATGCCATAACAACTAAAATTCAGATGACATCCTACCACTTGCCATTTTGCCCTGTACCACAAGTCGACCCACCTTGTTCACATGCCAACCCACCCTGTTCCACATGCCAACCCATCCTGTTCCAAATGCCATCCCACCCTGTTCCCACATGCCAATCCACCATGTCTAAGATGCCATCACATCCTGACCAACATCCCACCGTACCATCCTCTACATACAATTCCACTCTGTCCCACATGACCTCATCCTAATTCCTTCAGCTACTGTATCATCATGTCATTTTCTACCCTACATTCTGCTTAGTGTTTATATTTCCCAAAGCCCTAATCTAACATTCTTTAGTAGCAGGAAACTTCTACTTACTTCTTTATTCATGGCAAGACAATCATTTTTATTGCTATTCATGTCAGGAATGTCAATATCATAACAAAACTAGAAATGTAAAGTTAGTAAGTCATACGCCATATATTTTTCATCTCAGGTCAAACATATTGCAGCAAATGCACACTATACCTCACCATTAAGTGTGAACACTGATCTTCACATATACTGTATGATCATTTGTTTAAGCAAAATCATCATAAACCCATTTTAATTCAAGAGATAACCACATATACAAATATTTTCATTGCTATGCAAATAGGCTAAATATTATGCACACACAATCCCCTAATCATGCTCAACTGAACAGTACCATTGCCCTTCAACACTTAACCAAATAGCAAGTTATTATCTCAGGTTAAATATTTTGTATGCAAGTCTATTGTTATGCAAATAACCTACTTAATATGCACACTACACCTCACCATTGAGTGTAGACAATGCTCTTCACATATATGATCATTTGTATAAAACAAAATCCCCACTCCCACTTTAATTTAAAAGATATCATAGATACAAATATTTCCATTGTTATGCAAATAAGCTAAATAGTATGCACACACAACCTTAAATCATGCTCATTTGAACAGTACCCATGTCCTTTACCCCTGTAACAAGTACCAAGTGATTATCTAAGGTTAAATATTTTATATGAAAGTCTATTGTCATGCAAATAACCTTAATAATATGCACATTACACCTAACCATTAGGTGTAGACAATGGTCTTTACATATATGATCATTTGTGCAAACAAAATACCCACATCTACTTTAATTTAGGAAATATCATTGATACAAATATTTTCATTGTTATGCAAATAAGCTAGTATACACATACAACCCTCCAATCATGCTCATTTGATCAGTACCCATGTCCTCTAACCCTATGCCAAGTCACATGAATGTACACCATTTATAACTTAAGCTATGAAAACTAAACCGAACTTTGACCAAAACTTTACCGGACGCCAACACCGGGGATAGTAGAATAGTTCTACTATTCTTTGAATAGTTGAGCTAATGAAGAAACTGTATCATCATGTCATTTTCATAACATGAATATTTTTGAAATTATTTTCTAAAAATTTTTCACAATTACATGTTTACAGTCATGAAGATCGTGAGAGAATGATGTTACTCTTCCACGGTAGGCTTTAAAGGATTAGTTCAGGGGTCAAGTGAGTTCATCTTATATGAAAGAGGTCTTTAAAAGAAGCAATGTCACATCCTCAGATTCCTCAAGTCTTTATGTATTCTATCAAATATTTTCCTGCGATTTTGTGGCTTAAAAACTACTGGATTTGTCAAGAAAGTAGTAAAACAGAATCTGGTAAGGCAAATTAATAATATACTAACTACCTGAGAAAAGTCTTGAGGATAGGTTATTCAGATAGTAAAAAAATGTTTAAATCATGTCTTTTCTTTAAGATGCATTAACAATTGTTATCAAAGTGAGGATTAGTAGACTTGCTACACCAGTCACTTCTATACAAATAATACAAAACTTTATATTCTCCTTAAAGTCAAAATCAAGTCTGACCAGAATACATTCTTTCAAAGCAAGCACTGAATCATATATCATAGTGGTCTGCTGGTTTATCTAAAAGTAATTACTTGATGTATAAACATGCACGATGGTAGGCCAGTCAGAGCTGGTCAGGTGCACCATCGCAACACATGGAATTATGAAAATGCGAGAACTTCAGGGGGCTTCACCCTCTGCTCCTCCAATCATGCCGCACCACTATCAAGACCACCGCCGCACCACTGACAACTCCAGTGCTGCATGTACTGCCCTACACAATGGGCAGTTTGGTCATCAAAGAAAAATCCTGAGGGGAAGCCTGTACTTACTGAGTGTCAAAGACGACACTAAAAATGAAGGGAAAAAAAGGCACCTTTTTTGCTATAACTCAAAAAATACATTCAATTACCCTTAGAAAAATAAAATATGCCTGAAATCATCTTGCATGAGCCAAACTTTTAAGACCAAAAGTGCTCAAATTTTAGAAGATGAAACATTTTAAAGAAGTAAAAATAAGAAATCAAATATGAGTTTGTAACCTCAACCCAACACTCGGCGATGCTTGAGCTAAAAAGGATATTTCTGTTGATAATTCTATCTGACATGGCCTGAAAGTTATCCTGCATATTCTGTAACAGCTGTTGAACCTGCAATAAATGGAGAAAAAAAACTGTGGTGATTTTAAATTCATTTGAATTGCATTTTGTTTTCTAACGGGAAGACTGAATCAAGCAAACTATTCATCACAACTTGCGCTCAATGAATTTAAAGCTCTATTTAGTGGCAAAATCAATTTGGAAAAGAAGAGCAAGAAACATATTAAATATGTATTCATGCACATACACAACCAAATTTGCATTGTGCATATCCTGTGATAACAGACAACCACAATGGTTTGTTGATGTTTAACGGCACCGCAACAGTCAGAGTCAAATGTGCCAAGAGAGTGTTAATAAATTATGTTGTAAGATTTAGGATAGTGAGGAAAGGAAGGTTCGTAAGGGAAAAAAATAGAAAGAGAAAAAAGGGAGGTAAGTACAGACAACCACAAGTCAGCAAGTTGACACATATTACAGAGCATTGTTTTTCTTTTTCCTTGAAAAAATAAATTTTCTCGCATATTTGTGTTAGATTATACTTTCAAAAGCACACTAATGCGTGTGCATTTGTATTCTTTTTTCCTTAAGTTCCAATATGAAAGATGTGCATGAACAAGATTCATGGACTAAAAGCTTTTCCTTGTGTGTCTTTCTCAGGGGATAATGTACAGTTGCTCTCCTGTAGCGGAGGGGGTAATAGTTAGTGCTGTCATGACATATCGTTTATCGCGATATCTCTTCCCCATAACATATGTCGCGATACCAAAAACTAATACTCAACTATGAAATTTTCGCGCAACTAGGCTAGGCTACTTCGTACGTTACAATTCGTAAGTTACAGTTCTATCGTTATGGTACTAAATCTAAAAGTCAAGTTTAGGCCATTAAAAACGTGCAAAATAATTGTGAAACATGAAAAAATTCAAAATTAAGCTCTGTCACCACACACTGGCACGCGCCGATGTAAGTTGGCAAAAAGTACGAAAAATTGGTCCGGAATGTGCCACTCAGGTTCTCACTTTGATGATTCATGGTCACGGTGGCTGAATTACCAAACACATGCGTGATGAATGTAATAGTCGCACGATAATGTTGTCTGCTAGATCTGTAAATCAGTTTTTTCTTGCGTTCATCATATCATGGAGTAAACTGTAACTCCATGATCATATAACATTAGTGATATTTACAATTTGTGCCGAGAGTCAAATTTCTTGAAAAGTATATACGATATACGATATATCGCAATATTTTTCTCCACGGTATTCGATACGTATAGAGCCATGTCGTGACAGCACTAGTAATAGCCAAGTCTGGGGGAGATCATCATCTTTATCTACTGCACATTATCCCAAGGAAAAGGGACTGTAGCAAAACATTTTCGTAAATGAACCCTTAATCAAACAAGAAGTCTTGAATATATTCACATAGGCCTACTAAATTCACACCTGTGGTATGCTGTAGCTTTTGGTAATGGACAGACAGCTTGACAAGTTGCAAAGATGACAATCATTCCGACCTCGAGCTACAAATAAACCGAAGGACTAATACTTAGGTTAAATGCCATGGTAAAATATCATTAACGTTGGACCTAAGGCTAAACTAGAAACATTAGTACTGTAGCCTAGGCCTAACACACAGTTATGAGCTAATATTTGTTTAATTTAATTTAATTTTACGTGCAATTGGTACTGTACGATTTGATTCTTAGTCTTACAAACTGAGTTAAATCTTGAACATTTTTTGGATCTGCGGGGTCCATAGTATCCTTTTTGATATCAGCCATATTTTCAAATCTTTTTCAGTCGTCCAAAATTATCCGACTTCGACTCGAGTCAAGTTTCAAGAGTCTGACTGTCAAATTGAAGAACCAAATGTTAAAAAAAAGCCAGAACTGCGAGCTGAGACTGCTAGATAACGGAAGTACTCTTTAAACGCTGTGTATGTAGTCTCTTTTCCAGTCACTTTCAATTCTATCCGCGCATTGTTTATATACTGTAGCCAGTAGTTGCCATAATAAGATAATCAAATCAAATCGGATCGAAACAATACTTTTGGCCCAAGGGTGTCAGGCAGTGGCGTAGCTAGAGAGGGGAAGGGGGAATGGGGAGAAGGACGGGGGGGAGGAGGAGAATGGGGAGGAGGAGAAGGACGGTTAGTCGTCCCTAAAAAAGGGCCCGACTAGGGGCCCGTGAAAAAATATATCCTTATACCTATAGCCCCAGTCCGTATGACTGACCCTATGCTACGCCACTGGTGTCAGAATGAACTCAGGGAAAGGGGAAAACAATCTGGTGAAGGCATTTTCATTATTTAGGGGGTTAGTTCATTGGTCAGCCCCTCATCCTTACAATTTTAACAATGGAAAATGAATTTTAAAGACAATTTATTAAACATTTTCCCTTTAATAATTTCCTTCAGATTGTAAATCATAATTACCCTAACTAGATTCTGTTTTACTACTTTCCTGACATATAGGCCTACAATTTTTTTTTAACCACAAAAACACAGCACAAAACATAGCAGAATACATAAAGATTTTGAGCAATCTGAGGCTGTGACGCCACAACTAATTTGATTTGAGTCATTTTTACACAAATGATACCAAACTTTAAACTTAAATATCTCCTTAACGGAATAAGATTTTTGAATGCTTTCTTTACCATTTTGTTTATTTTTAAGTCCTATCTTATATATCATGGATTTGCTTGACCCCTGGACTAATCCTTTAAGATTTTTAATAAAGACCTGAACTATGAAAAAGGTCTTTAGTATACGTACGGTAGGACAGCATTATAAGTGTAGGGGCAATAATTCCCACTCCTCCCCCGATTTTACTGAGAAATTTCTAAAATTTTATTGGTCAGAAAATTACTGGTCAAATTTGTACATTAAAAATTGGAATTCGGAATATCCATATCCATTTGGAATATCCTGAACAAAATGAAAAGCAAATAATGGGTTCTTAAAATGGCAACTTATGAGGTTTTTCATGTTTTCTCAGTTACATATCAATTTAGTCACATCAGTAAATATGAGACAAGATTCAAAATCAAGTCTGCAGAATCCAAATTCACATACTGCGGTTTTTATCGTGTCTGTGACATAGGCGGCGAAACTGGCGGAAGCGCCCCCCCTTCAATTTATCTAAAAAGTTTTAAAAGTCCCCTTCTGCAGAGAGAAAACGTGCAATTTTCCTGATGAAAAAGTGCCCTTTTTGAGAAGGAAAAGTTCGCTTTCAAGAGAAGGAACCTGCCCTTTTAAACATTGGAATGAATTTTCTGCAAAGACTATATATTTGACATTTTCATGAAAAAAAGTAACACAAATATGACCCTAAATAGACTAAATTTGTGAAATTTTGCGCGCATACAGTCAAATTTTCCCTAGAGACAAAGTTTGGGGCCCAACAGCCCTAGTATATATTGGACTTGTTCATACTAAAAATACCTTTTCCTCTGCCTACCTTTGTTTTCCCAGTTTGTAATCTGTGAAATTCTTTAAACAGTTAAAATAGGACCTTTCTATATAATGTGCGAGCCATCCCAATTTTCATAAGTGAGGTATCTTTGAAATGGGCCATGTTGGGCAAAACTTACTATTTGGACCCGGGCCATTGTCAGTCATGACATAAACTGACATGCCTTCTGAAATTTTCTTTGTAAAGAATAAAAGGTGAACCTTTACAGAGATAAATAAGTGTTATCTAAATCATCAAAATATATTGAAGTCTCCTTATGATTGATCTCTTTATTGACGGATTGAACAATGTGACACAAACACTAAGCAAAATACCCAAAATTTCACTCGTGGAGCGCCTTTAATTTGGGTTCTGCCACTGACTCGCTGAAGACTGGGTGTAAATTTGTGCCATCTGGTCTAATCTATAGGCCTATTGATATACCGAGTTACATTAATTCTCCGCAAGAAAATGATGGCCTCCTGAATAATTATCTACAGGGACCCCTTATTTGCTTAGTTTTCACATCATTTTAGACATTAAATATATTCCGATTCATGATCAATTCAGTTGGCAAATTATGATCTATTAGTCTAATTTCTTTTGATTTTAAGACTTATGATCATTAAATTTTCAATTTTGGTAGATTGTGGTATAAATTTGTTATATTTGACCGAATTTTGAACTAAAAGTTTTGAAATTTTGAAGCTGTAAATTAAAACAAAAAGGTAATGGGTCACAAGTATTGTTTTGTCTGATATTAGTTTATATATTTTCCGTGGATGGGGACCCTATAAAGCTATACTACTGTATACTGCTATGCTACATGCTTTGAAAATACGACAGTTGCAATGTGCCCTTAGATCCTGTGCCCCTCGCCCCCCGCCCCCACCCCGCCAGATCCAAATATCTTCCGCCGCCGCTGGTCAGTGACAAAGGGGCAACATTCCCCCTTTTTTTTGCGCAATTACAGGTTCCCTACTGTTGAAATTTGGGTAGCTTGCGGGGCGTAACCAGATGGGGATGGGGTGGAGGGGGATGTGACACTCTCCTTAGAAAATTGTTTTCGTTGGGAAATTCCAATTTTCGTCGGACAAAAAGGGTGGGTGACCTAGAATTGAAACAAAATTTTAGGAAAATTAATATGGTTATACCTTTATGCTTTTGTTTCTTCGCAAAATACAAATTACTTTTGAAAATGTTTTGGATAAGAATCATATTTTTTGCTACTTTAACCTTCCCCTCCCCTCCCCTCCCCGAAAACCGATCTTAGTCGGGCAGAAATGTAGAATGACGAGTGCACTTGCAGACTTGTATCCTGGTATCAGAGTATATATCAGTCATGCCCGAACAAACCAGATATCTGAATCATCCTCTCGACCGCCGACTCGGCACATGATGCTGATAACATCATACAGTACTTCTGTACATACACAGTTGGGCACTAAGTCGGGCAGAGATATAAAATGTCAGATTGTACTGTTTAAATTGGAAATACATCCAATCATACCCGAATCGTTATATCAAAATCATGTCCTCCGGACTCGGCATCATGCTGACTCGGCATCATACTGACAATATCATACTTGGGCACTTAGTCGGGCAGAGATTGAAAATGTAGGATGTCTGTATGTTCTGTTTGAATTAGAGATACATCTCAATCATGCCTCAATCGTCTAGATATCAAAATCATCTTCACTCGACTTGGCATGATATTAATTAGGCTCGGGCTGGGCAAACTAGAAGTCTTCCAAGGTTTTCGTCCCTAAATCAGTTGGAGCTGCATTCATGAACCCAACAATATTGTGGACGAATTTTTAAGGGAAACTTCTCTTCTGCCTGACAGTGTTATAATGGCAACCCAAATCTTTATCTGAGTAGATTTTAACATTAGAATTTGATTTTTCTTTTTTTCTATCAATTACATTTTGATTTGTTGTGTTGATTTTAAGCCACTTTTGGGAGAGAAAAAAATTAGACCAAGACTTCGCCTTAAGCCCCACAATTTTTCCGGAATTTTCTTAATCTTTCAAGGAAAATTTATCAGTTTGTGTTGATTTTCCAAAATTGATCTGTTTGTGTTGATTTTCAGACATTTTAGGTCATCAATTACAACAAATCTTCTAAGCTTCCGGGGCTTCGCCCTCTGACACCCTTCCAAGAGGTCTTTAAGCGGGACTTATTTTCCTGGATCCCTACTCTTGCTTCGCCCCGGTCCCAATGATTTACATTTGGGAACTTTGCGTTGGTTTCAGTCATATTTTGGGGCATCAAAAACAGGAATTCTTCAGACCAGGGCTTGGGCCATAAACCCCAATTTGCCCAAGTTTTCTCAATTTCAGGGAAAATTTCTCCACACTTGTCCTATGCCTGTTTAGAAATCTGCCATGGTAATCCAAATACTATACAGTTCTCTGAGTAGATTTTAACATTTGAATTTGAAATCATGTTGTCCTTTTCATCACTTACGCTTTGAAACTTTGTCAGTTTGTCTTGATTTTAAATCATTTTTCGGACATCAAAAGCAAAAAATCTTCAGAGCTTCCGAAGCATGGCCCCTGGACCCCTTCCAAGGCTTCGCCCATAAGTTTATAATTTTGACCGATTTTTTTCTTATTTTTAGAGCAAATTTGTCCCCTGCCTGTTTCGAAATGGTAATTTTTATCCTAATAGACATTAACAATATAATCTAAAATTGTCTCCTTTTCATCACTTACATTTAAGAAATTTGTATCGATTGTATGGCATCATAATTAACAGATTAAAAAATCCTCAGAGCTTTGTTCAACTTTTAAGAAGTTGTCTTCAATTTTCATTAAATTTCGTGCAATTTCCTTCATTCTTGGTAAATTTGCTTCAATATTTGTGCCAATTTTCTTCACTTTTTGTAAAATTTTCTTCATTTTTGTAAAATTTGCTTCAATTTGTACACAATTTTCTTCATTTTCGTGAAAATTGCTTCAATTTTTCAGCAATTTCTTTCGTGAATTTTTTGTAAAATTGCTCATTTTCGTGAAATTTGCTCTAGATTTTGTAAAATTTACTACATTTTCGGGATTCTCTTTTCGATTTTGAAGAAATGGTCTAAAATTGTACGAATGTTTAAAATAATTTAACGAGCCCATCCCCCTCCCCTTCCCCTTCTCCTTCTTTTACAAATAGTTATTTTTCGAAATAGTTAATTCAATTTTCCTTCATACTAGGAATATTTCCTTAATTTCCTTCATTTGCTTCAATTTTCTGCATTTTTTCCTTCAATTTTTGGGAAATTTCCTTTTCTTTTTAGAAGAATTTTGCTTTCAATTGTCGAAAATTTACTTTGTTATTTTTTAATTTTCCTTAATTTATGGAGAAGTTGCCTCATTCTCATGAAATTTCAATTTTTGCAAAATTTTCAGGAATTTTCCTTTATTTTCAGAAAAGTTCTTCAGTTTTTTCAATTTGGGGAAACTTCCTTCATTTTTGGGAAATTTCGTTCATTATTCTGCAATTTTCGTGAATTTCTTTTAATTCTCGAGAAATTTCTTTCATTTCTTTCAATTTTCGAGGAATTTTCATTCATTTTTGGAAACTTTTGTTCAATTTTTGTCATATGTCGTTCAATTTTTGTAAAATTTCTTTCATTGTCGTGATACTTTTGAAACATTTTTTCAATTTTCGGTAAATTTTAATCAATTTTTAGGAAATAATGCCAAATTTTACAAAAATTTCCAACCAAAATTTCCTTCAAATTTTTGTTGACAATTCCAATTTTCTCAATCGAAAGAAAACCTCTTAGAGAGAACCTTTCTCCCCGCTCCCATCTCTGGTTTGGTTTGACGTGACCCTCACCACACCCCTTAACATTTTATTCTGGCTACGTCCCTGTACACGAGAGTACCTTTCAAATACCGAAAATGCCCAAGCTAGACGATCAAGGTAGAGAAAATGTTGTGTAAAATTAAGCATCCCCATTTTTTCCAAACCTCATTTTTTCTACACAAACAATGACTTTCAATAAGCGACTTCCTGTGTCCAATTATTTACCTACAAATTTATCAAAAAGTGAGGGTGTTATACACCACCTACCCCCCCTCCACCCCTTCCTCTCTCCATCTTCACCAATTGGTAAAAGCTGCTAACATATCCAAGATATTATCACGTTATGACTCTGCTTTAACAATTCATCATCAAAAATAAAGCAGAAGTTTTTCATCCCTGATGAAGATAAACCTTCTAGGGTACACGAGTCATGGGGGAAAGTCGAAAGTGTGTGTGTGTGTGTGTGTGTGTATGTGTGTATGTGTGCGCGGGGGGAAGGGGGTCACAAAATTATGCAAAACATCACCATAAAAAGTAACATTTGGAAAAATTGTGTGAGTGGGGCAAATTCTTCCTTGCTCCCTAAATCCCACGTATACTCAAACCGTGTGTGTAGGATCCGGGGGGGGGGGCTTTGTAGGTGACTCATGCAGTCATCAGTAAAAATTTTATAAGTTGCGATACCTTTCTATCAGTTCATATTTAAACTTATGCTGCATGCAAATCACACGTACAATTTTATATTGTGGGGGAAAGACGCCGTTTAAGCTGACAATTTCTTGTTTTTGATACCCCAAAATACCTCAAAAGACACATAAGTGACAAAAATTGCAATTTAAAATTCTTACGTTCTTACGTTGAAATCGAAACAATCATTTGGGCTTAGAGCAGAAATTTCTCTTAGATTTTCGTACCACAATGTACAGATGTAATATAAATTTTAAGAAATAATTTGAAGAGTAGTGAGGGGAATAGAATAAGTAAAAATTATCGTTCTTAAAAATCATGTAGTCAGCATCATGCCTTATCGGGGAAACATGAATCTGATATTAGCCGAGTCAGGTATGAATCAGATATATATCTCTTATTTAAGCAGTAAATCCGACATTTTGCATATCTGCTCGACTAAGATCGGTGCCCAAGAATCGTGTTGCCAGCATCATTCCGTGTCGAAATGGCATAACCCCGTAATTTACCGAATAGGGCATGATTCCAATAAATCACTGATTCAGATTCAGTACATACGACATTTCACATGTCTGCCCTACTAAAATCGAAATTCGACCAAGTGGAAAGGGGGAGGTGGAATTGGTACAGAGGCTCCCGCCCCAGCTCCCGCCCCATCTCCCGCCCCAGCTCCCGCCCCATCTCCCGCCCAGCTCCCGCCCCAGCTCCCGCCCCAGCTCCCGCCCAGCTCCCGCCCCAGCTCCCGCCCCAGCTCCCGCCCCAGCTCCCGCCCCAGCTCCCGCCTCATCTTCCGTCTCGTACGGCCATGCAGATATGTAGCGTACTTCTCTGACACTGACACTCGTACTCATTTTCTGCCATATCAGTCAGGATAGTGACAAGGGCGTCTGAAGGAATTTGGGGACGAGGGGGACAGAAAGTAGAGTGAGAGCACATTAATTGAAGGGCACTTTCATTAAAAAAAAGGGCACTTTTGTTAGTTTTCGAAATAGTGGGCACACCCCTGGTCTGCGGTTTCTACACATATGAGTTGATCATAGGCGGGATTTGAAAGGAGCAAAGGGACACTACTTTTTTCCAAATGTGACTTTTTGTTGGTGATTTGCCCCCTTCCCCCCCTCCCAAAAAAACAAAAAAAAAACAACAACAAACAAACAAACCAAAAACAACAACGTTTGACTCCCCCAAACTATCGGTAGGCAAATCCTTTCTAAGGGTTTAAAGGTTTGAGATTAGGGAGCCAAGACCAATGTTTCAATTGCCATAGCCGAACAGGTAAAAAGGCCCAGGCTTGTCAGAATTATTGGGGGCCATGCCTCCCTACCATCACGGCCCTCGGTGTCAGGTTCCCTGGTAAATGATCATGCTTTAATTGTGTCAAATGAATACTAAATGTATGTTACATTTTGTGTGTACCATGTAAAATTGTGAGTGAGTGGATTTCTATTTGTTTTCAAGCTTCAAGAATGACCTAGAATAATTACATGTAACTTTCAGAGGTATCCCCTGCCCCCTTCGCCCCTTTCTTTAGGGCAAGGAGAGCATTTGTCCCAACCCCGTGGTTTCGACATCGCTGGATAGTGACCCTACATTAAGTAACATTAGATTGGTGACGTTACAATCAGTGCATACGCGTCTTTTTATAAGCCCATGATTGTGTACGCAGTACTGACCGTGCGCGTAACTTCTCGTAAAACTTCATGTCCCCCATATACTACTGTACTGTGTATACTGATGTACTGTGCACATAAGCAGTGATGCCGATCCACTGGAAGCGTCAAAAATATCTCTTTACCCATCCCGATCCTAAACCCACATCTTCACGACCTTCCAAGCTCTGCTGACTTAAACCTTTTCAGTTTTTGTTTGATATATATTTTTAGTTCTTCAGACAAGCCAAGGCGCGTTTGCAGTGTCGGCGCCATTATGCGCATGACATCGACGCTTCAATATTGGATAATTGTGGACCGTGCGCAGTAATGGGGACGGTACATTGTGACGTCACTGTAAAATTAGATGTTTGTCATTGTATTGACAACTGAGTTTTGCCTTAGTTTTTAACATCATTCTTTTATTGTACTTAGTTCAAGAAAGACGCGATTTATCTTCAAGTTATCATTATTAGTCTGTCACGAACTATACGTTTTTGCAAAGGAAAATGGGGTAAGTATCAATACTTATTATTATTCAATCGTTCGGTTCTCTGATAAGGTAACAAAGTAGATATATTTTGTAATTTTTCCTGATTATTCTCATATCACAGATTCTCGAGGAACAACCTCGTTTTTGGTCTAAGTGCCGTCGCCGCAGGTATCATGGTTTTCAGGTTTGCAAGTGACCTGCTGTCACAAAATGAACCACTTGTTAGACGATCAGCTTTCAAGACAACCGTGAAAAGCATTCTTCCTTTCTATCTGTTCCGAGGCAACAACGAAGGGACCGACGTCGATGCCCTCTCAGTTGCCGACGATGGAACATCACCAATGACGGTTACAAAGGTATATATTTTCTTTGCAAAATTACGTTGCGAAATATCATGGCTTGAAGAATCCTCAAAAGTTGTATCAATCAATCAATCGCCATAAGCCTAGCGGCTCGTTGCGCACTCCTCAGGGTCATTGAATAGGATGTGTCTGGCTGAAGTTTTTGAAGTAGAATTCTGGACCACCCTGCAATAGCCAGATCAGATGCAGACAATCCACTCCAACTTTTCAGGCCATCCATCCACCTGGCACGAGGGCGCCCAGCATATATTTTGGTACCAGAGGGAAGGCCTGACATCATGGGGGCAAGGCCTTTACGTACACAATGTTCATGCCACTTAGCTTGTTGCTCCAGGATTATGTCAGATGAAAAAAGCCATCTATTTTCAATCAGATGTTGTAGGTGGTCATTGGAAATTTTGTCAGACCATGTAAGTCCAAGCAGGCGCCGCCAGATAGTTCTACCAAATGCATCAAGAGCTGCCAGTTCATTTTTCTTCATTGTCCAGGTTGATGCACCATATGTAAGTCTGGCCATGACAAGGGACTTAATGAAAAGCATCTTCAACTTTAAGTCAATGTGAGTGGATTTTATGTAACTACACTGGTTAATGCTTTGCTTTGCCATTGCAATGCGGCTTCGTATTTCTGCAAAATCATCAGTGTTGTAGGACAGGACTAAGCCAAGGTAGCGGAATGAAGTGACACGTTTGATAGCAGTACCATTGTATGAAATTGAAAGGTTATCCAGTGTGGGCTGTATTACTATGTACTCAGTTTTATCAGGGTGTAGTTGAAGACCATATTGCAAAGCAATGACACCAAGCGACTGCAGCTGGATTTCTGCACCGTTAGCACTTAGTGCCAGGAGTGCAATATCATCTGCATATCGTAGTTCATTGGTAGTGAAGTCTTCAACATCTGGAGGTACAAGATGTTCAGTTGCCCGAGTCCATTCACGCATCATTGCCTCTGTGTAAAGGTTAAAAATAGTTGGCGAGAAAGGACATCCTTGCCGCACTCCAACTGGTGTCTTGAACATTGGTGTACTTAAACCTTTCCATGTCAGGGTGCCCTTAGCTCTGGAGTAAAGGTTAGCAATTAGGCGAAGCACATCAGGAAGGGCATTGAAGTCTTGGAGTACGTCCAACATCTTTGTGTGGATGACACTGTCAAATGCTTTTTTTAAATCAACAAATGTGACGTGGAGGGGTTTCTTCACTGTGATATGAGCTTGAGCCATAAGTGAAAAGCGAAATATGGCATCAGTTGTAGATCTGCCAGGAATGAAACCGCATTGGTTGAGGCTGACTTCAACGTTAGCAGTTAGCAATAGCTTGGAGTTTATTGAGGAGGAGATACAAAACAATTTTGCTGGAGTGACTGATCAAAGCTAGTGTGCGGTAATTCGAACATGTCCATGAATCACCCTTTTTGAAGAGTGCCACGTAGGTTGATATTGTAGCTTCCTCTGGCCAGATACCAGTTTTCCAAATTTCTTTAACTGCTACATGAATAGCTGTTAAGACTGATGTATCCTTGCAGGCTTTCTTAAGGAAATCAGCTTGAAGTTCATCACATCCAGGAGCTTTATTACTTTTAAGCATCTTTATAGCCTGCACTGTGTCGGATAGTGATGGGAGAGAAACTTCGCAGGCAGTGTATGGAGTTGTAGAAACTGCTGGAAGGTTGGATCTAAACAGTAGCCGAGAGTAATCATGCCAACGGGCAACTTCTTCCTCTGTAGATTTGGTGGGGGTGGGTGAAGCATTGGTGAGAGTAATACGTCTGGTTATTTCAAACAAGGATTTGCTGTCATTGCGGTGAAAAGCTTCA
>JAIGNY010002628.1:495000-496495 GCA_020152595.1 Chiridota heheva
TACTCTAATGAGCATTTGGGAGGGGGGGGAGGGAGGCGCTAAAATGCCCTTGTCCTCAGTCAAACATGACCCACCACGAAGTTTTTCTTTAAATTTCTTTATAAACGCTCAATCACCTAAAATGACGTGAAAGTTTCAATTTGCTAGAATTTGATTGTGGTAAGATTTGCCATGCCAATATTATGCCCCAACATCTACAACATTGCTACTCACACACCTTCACTTAATATTTTTTTAATAGCTTTCCCGAAATAGACTCCGTACGAACAGTGTATGTATAATTGCACACTGTATGTATGTTTAAATAGCTTTATTTTCCGTGGCCCGGTTTTTTAACATGTGGAAAAATCCGAATATTACATTACAGAACTGATTATCGTCAGATCGCAAACAGATAAAAGAATAATGTTAGAAAATAAATGGCGAAGTTATCGCAGATCGCAAAATGGCGGGGAGAAAGAAGAAACCACCCATCGTGAATGATTTTCTGCCAGCTTTCCCCTCTTAAAATCATTTTAACTTGTTAACATTGATATAGTATTTACTAAGTTCTTTCTTTTAGGCCAACGGTGGATTCCACTTGGTAGCGGAAGTCATCGCAGTTCAGGTTTCAGTTTTGTCTGCAGAACATGGTGACAATTGCTACATTCACATCAAAGGTAATGTTTCTTTTAAAACTATTTTAACTAGGGACGCATACATACAGATCCAAAGTGGGGAGTGGTCAAGTTAAAATATTCCTTACAACATGTATATGGTATAAATATTATTGTCAGAAAATAACCAAATTTTCACCGAGGAGGAGTGAGTTTGTGTGGGATGGGGAAGGAAGAGTTTGGACTCATGTACCAGACTTCTTTCTGGATGCTTCTATTTATGCAGAGTATCGGGGCAAGGGGTGAGGATGAAATCTCCTAAAACTTACCTAAACGGGCCGGGTTTTTTTTATCCGTGTAACGCAGTGTTGTCAGGTTCGTGGGTGCAGAACGCTGATACGATTTCTGTCAGTCCGTGGTTATAGTATCACCTCCCTCACCTTAAAACTGCAAACTGACAACCACCAACTGTTCTTTTGCGCTTGTGAAAAATTTCAAATAAACTTTGTGTTCTTTCTACATAAACAAAGGATGAATAAGAAATAGAACGGGTGGAGAGGGGTCATTTGTTCAGTAAAATATTGTTGTACGGTGGACTATTCCTTATGGGACGTATACTTACATATCGCATTTTCGCGTATATGTGTCAAAAGCATGACCAGATTATTATTCATAATTTAATACCTAGACTGGAGACAGTGGAGAGGGATCAACATCTTATTAAAAAAAAAAACCCGTGTGACAGCTGGTTTTTACAATATAGGCGCATGTTTGTGGGTAGGTCGGAGGGTGGTGTGTGGTTATAGGGGTTTAGGGATATGGTTGTAGAACAACATCTTTGTATTCCTACGTCACACATTTGTTTTAAAGTGACATAAACACTTATTTTCTTGATTTTC
>JAIGNY010002622.1:0-10000 GCA_020152595.1 Chiridota heheva
AAACATGCAGGAACTTTGCGATCGGAGTTGAGGGTTGGGGTTGGAGGGGGTTGGAGGGAGGTGTCACACCCCTAATTCCAAAATTTGTCGTGAAATTTTAATATCTGTCGGAAAATTTAAGAGATCTTCCATATACAGGGATAATTTCTTAAATAACTTGCTTCTAAAACTTTCGACATATACAATTTTCCATGTTTGTATAAATGAGTTAGAACTAGATTATAACAAACAAAAATACATTTTTCAGCCCAAAGAACCTCCGGGAAGTTGGTTACTTATTCCTTATTCGGTTACTTATTCAAAGTTAGGGTTAGGGTTATGTTAGGATCATGATAGGGTTAGGCTTAACCCTAACCGACTTTGAATAAGGAACCATATTAATAACAAGAAATTAACCAACTTTGAATGTGTAGCCGAATAGGTGAAAAGAAATTAACCGACTTTGAATAAGGAACCGAATAAGGAACTGAACAAGTAACAAGAAATTAACCAACTTTGATTAAGTAACCGAATAACCAACAAGAAATTAACCAACTTTGATAAGTCATTACGAATAAATCTCGCAATAAAATTTTGGTCTTCATACCCGCAGAATCGTGGATTTCTGGGGGTGCTAATTTAAGACTCCAGCCCTACGCAGTAACTAATACCACCACGCCCATCACTGAATCTAAGCAATCAGGAATTAATTGATTTTAAAAGATGATTAAATCATGGGGTTGGTAGTATTTGCCTAGGTGTATCGTTTGCACACCAATAATGAAAGAAATGGACTGGAAATTTATAGCCTGAGTTATTGTCATGTAACCAAATAAAGAACAAGTAACCGAATAAAGAACAAGTAAACAACCGGAGGTCCCAAAGAACTTTTTTGAACACACATTTGACATGGGTGGGGAAGGTATTTGACATGGGTGGGGAAGGTATTTGACATGAGTGGGGGGGGGGGGCAGATTTCATTATTTGTCCCATCAAACTTGCAAAAATAGCAAATTTCACCAAAATGAATGAAATTTTACAAAGATTGAAGAAAATTTCCAAAAAGTGAAGACAACTCGAAAATTGAAGAAATGTGGAAAAAATTGAAATAAATTTTACACGGAAAATGAAGGAAATTTTTCAAAATTGAAGGAAATTTTTTAAAAATTAAAGCAAATTTCTCAGAAATTGATTAAAAACTTTCCGAAAATTGAAGCGAATTTCCCGAAAATTGAAGGAAAATTCCCAAAATATGAAAATTTCAGAAAGAAAAAGTGCCATGGAATCTGACTCTTCAAAATCAATTTGTTAGACCTTCATTATTGGAGGGCAGGGGGAGGGGGAGGGGTGGGGTGGTACTTGGCCCACAATAAAAATTATTGAAGGACCTTGACCCTGGCCACCGGTTCCTACGCCACTGCACGCAATTAACAAAATTATATGGACCGAAAATATGATGCTATTAAACTTACATATTTCCAATATCCGACAAACCTGACAAATTGAAGAAACAATTCCTGACGGGTACTACCGGGAGGGTGGGGAGGAAGGGGAGGGGGTTAAAGGGAAATAGTTTTGATCAAATATAGTGACCTGCAGAGAATTTTCCTTCTACCATTAAAATCAATTAGGCCTACATCATAGTTAAACTTCAGTTATCCGTTGTATGAAATATATTCGAGAACAAGCATTTAATGCTAATTTTGATTCTGTATTTTGACTCCCTCCCCCTCCCCTACATCAACCAGAGTACCCTTAATATGCCCCTGACTACATGGAAAGATCCGTCTGGGTTTAACCAGTGGCGTATTCAGCTTCCACTGCCAGACGGGCAAACAGTAATTATGCTAGGTCTATCAAAAAAGGGATGTACATGTAAGAGGCGTATAAGAGGTGGGGAAGGGGACGAAGGGGGGGGACGATTGGATTGGGATTGGAATTGGAATGGGAAATTTTTAACATAAACATTTTTTCAATAAAGGAAATTTGTGATGAAATTATTGAAAAATTGTTTTAAATTCTTTTTAAAATGGCAACAATTCCGCAAATCTATATTTAAAAATATTTCACATTTTATTTCCCTATAGGAGCAAAATCACCACCACCATTTAACCGTATTACTATTTTTTTAAATTTATTTTCTATAATATGTACAACGTATAGCATATTGCATACTGGGTATATATCCGCTACTTATATCTTATATAGGAATTTCGCCAGGGAAATTTTTCCCTTTTGACATCCCCCACCACACACACACACACACACACAATCACCCCTCCACACACACACACACACAAACTGAATACACCATTGGGTTCACGGTTTATGGGCGTTTTTAAAAGTTTATTCCCACAAAAATTTGTTTATTCTCTTTGGCAACAAAAATCAAGTGAAAACGTTGGGCCATCAGTCAGTCAGTTATATACTATGGCTGTGCAGGTAGTCGTACGTCACTAACGTCAGTGCAGACATTTGTGTTCGACGTTTCAGCCGATAATATAGACGGCAAATCTTTTCGTGCGTTGTTGATGGGCTGGAGCCTTAATCGTTGGAAATTTTCCTGTATTTCAATTCCGAAAAAGAAAAAAAAATTACAATGCCTATTTGCCAAACTGCTCACACAAGGTTGCAACAGCGTCGAAACAAGTGAACAATCTCGGCTGAGTACCTGCTATATTATAACGCTAAGCTGTGCAGCTGTGTAAGGCCTCTAAAATCTGCTCTCGATTTGTTTCCAGTTTTTCTATTTCCAGATCCTCATTAGAAATCTTAAATAAAGAAAGTTAGTGCCTTACTAAATTCTCTGCCCATTTTCCCTTGAACTCATAACGCCACCCCTGCCTTTACATGAAGTCATTAAAGAATATGATGCGTTGTTTGTATTACCAGTATGGCAGAAAGCTTAATTTTAAGTATCAGCAATCCTTAAGATAAGGATTTTCAATGCAATGCATGCATAATGCGTCTCATATACTTGTAGTGTGTAGATGAATTTCAAATGGTTGTAAAATTCTCACGCATTGGAAATGAATGTGAAAATAATATCTCGATTTCGAGGGATTGGTAACAATATTTGTTAAATGAAATCTGTCCATTATTCAGAAATTTTTACATTGATACCTTTATCGAATGGAAAAACTTTACAAGTGTTTTTTTTTATATATATATTTTATAATAGATGCTACCCTGTAATCATAAGCGCAGATCACGGTGGAAAAGGGGGGGGGGGGATCGCCCCTCCAGATGAAATGCTGGAGGCGAAAGTATCGTTTCGCTTCCCAAAATATGAGTAGGGCCCCTATATGGCAATTTTGGCGCAATTTTCTTAATTTCCTGAAATTTGCTTCACTTTTCGTGCAATTTCCTTCATTTTCAGGAATTTTTGAGAAGTTTTATTAATTTTCGGGTAATTTCTTTCAAATTTCGTATAATATCCTTCATGTTCGTGAAATTTGCTTCATGTTGTGAAATTTGCTTCAATTTTCGTGTAACTTCCCTTTATTTTCGGGAAGCTTTGATGAGAGAAAATATTGCATAGCTATAAAAGAAAATGATATGGAGAAAATGATTGATATCAATTGCCAAAACAATCGTAAACACTTCTTTTAATTTTGTGTACTTGATTTTTTTTGAGGGGTAGGGGGGGAGGAGGCTACTCCACTTATTCGGGAAAAATCAAGGCCTCCCCCAATTTAAACGTCTCCCATATGCCTTTGGAGGGGTGGGAATTGCCTTAAGAAACCCGGCCAACTGGCCAAAGATATGAAAAAGGGTCATTGCCAATGGCCGGGCAAAAAGCCCCACATTTTTACTTCCTTGCACCGCCCGAGAAAAAATCAAGTTTTCGCCTCTCAAATTCAGACAGATCTGCGCCCCTGCTAGGTTGTAATTGCTCTGTAAAAATTATAAATGTTGATCAATATTAATGACTCCTAATTAGAAATCACAACCTCGAAATAACCCTTAACTGATTATTTTTAATAACTATTGGATTTAATAATATCTGTTCACATGATGTCTTTTTTATGTTCTTTTCGGTTTTTCTCATATAGTATACAGGTATAGGCAGTCATGTTATGTATCTACTGCTGGTTAATTTCCCAGTCCTAGTACTGACTATATTGGATCTATTTGGTGTTTCGCTGGACTGTTTCATGTGATCTGTCATTTGTTGC
The DNA here is from genome assembly GCA_020152595.1 of Chiridota heheva. NCBI lineage: Eukaryota > Metazoa > Echinodermata > Holothuroidea > Apodida > Chiridotidae > Chiridota > Chiridota heheva. The sequence goes on from JAIGNY010002622.1 coordinate 4,158, forward strand.
AGTTACATGAGTTTGCTGTTTTATTCTGTTTGATGCAAGGACTCTTACTGGAGCTCCCAAATAATGTAAATGATATTTAACACAAACCTTTTCTTGCTGGAAAAGACGGAACATCGTACACACAGCGCACGTTTCTAGTTTTTTGTTGATTTCCAAGTTTGATATCGTTGCTAAATCTGACCAAAGAGATGCTGATTGTTCATATAAAGATGACGGATCAGTTTGTTGTTTCACAGACTGTTCATCCTTGTTATCCTGTAAACTCACATGCTCGTTGGCGAATTCATGAAGGCAGAAAATCTTAAACATCTGTGTAGCTTTGCTGTATGACTTCAGAGCTGTTAGAATGGATTTCCCTGCATCGCTGTTGATCCCGCATGCAAAGCGCAAGACATTTCCCATTTCATTCACTTCTTCAGATATTCTGCAAATTTCTTCATTTTGCTCATGCACTGATAGATGTGCAAGAAAATAAGCTGCAATGAACTCTTGAATTAACTTGTGGGGAAACATTACAGATTGTCGTTGTTTATCTCGTACTGTAACGCGAGCTGCTGAGCGTAAGTACATCATACTGGATTCTATTTGAATGATTCCTATCTTGACAGCTACATCAAATTGTTCTTCGCTTATTTGATCACAAAATTCTATACTGGTCCATACCAATTTAGAATTCCCTCGTAACCCGTTGTATGCAATTCTACCCAGAGCGATGGTCAGTGTGTGTATATCCTCCTCTCCCTTCGCATCCAGGAACTTTCCCTGGTAATGTTCAATGTAAGTTCCATATGCATCTCTGACCAAACCCGTAAGTGTTGTTGGAGTTCTTGATTGGTTTCGTTGCGCGTTTTGCTGAATCAGCGCACAAAAAATGTCAAAAGTAGCGGAACTTCACCAACCTCTTCCATCATACCACGTGACTCTAAATAAGTAATAGCCTCTTCTCCTAGTTCCGGTTTGCTCTGGAAAAACTTCTGCTTCACGAATTCAATAGTTTGTGCTTTGGTGAACCCGTTGACATTAACTGTGTTGTCAAAGCTGATATTAGTTAATTTTCGGTGTGCGGATTTCCGCAAAGTAAGAAGAAGGTTAACACTTGGAAACTTTTCTCGTCTCAAGATTGCAAAAATGTCCCTAGAGAGTTCCGTATCCTCAAATTCGCTGGACATTTCATCTAGACCATCAAGTATCATATAAAAGCTCTCAGGTGAATTTTCCATTGCCTTTTCTAACTGGACGCATTTTTCGTCAGTGACTTCTTCCCCGCAAAGGACCAAAATGGACTCAACAAATGATTTACAGTTTGGATCAAGAAGTCGAAATTGCAAGAGCATGGGCAAATTAACTCCTGGCAGACACTTTCCTTCAAGCCAGTCGTATATTATCTTCAGAGTAAGAGTTGTTTTACCTGCCCCCGCATCGCCATAGATAACTGTTCTACTGCCCGAAAGTTTTAAAATATCGCTTACTGTTTCCAATGTTGCGTTATAAGAATTAATTACATTGAAGTTGCCAGTTTTTCTGTATTGAAGGGACAGATTAACAAAATAAGTGTCCAGATGCATAGGGTCTAACCAGGGAGCTATTTTCTGTTGGGAAACAAGTTTCGTGTAGACTTTCACTTTCAGGCTCGTGCAAGTGTTGGTGACAATTTCAGGTTCTGGAGAGAAATAAAATAAAAGGAGGTCATCATCATCGTCATTGCCACCAGCCACCAGCACCACCACCATCATCCATCATCATCATCATCATCATCAGCATCATCATCACCATCACCAATCATCACTCATCGTCACTCATCACCAACACCATCACCATCACCATCATCAACAACATCAGCATCAGCAGCATCACCATCATCAGCAGCAGCATCACCATCATCAGCAGCAGCAGCAGCATCAGCATCATCACTCATCATCACTCATCACCATCACTCATCACCATCACTCATCGTCACTCAACACTCATCGTCATCCATCACTCATCACTCGTCATTCATCACTCATCGTCACTCATCATTCATCATCATCATCAGCAGCAGCATCAGCATCAGCAGCATCATCATCATCATCACTCATTATCACCATCACTCATCGTGACTCATCACTCGTCTTCACTCATCGTCACTCGTCGTCACTCATCACTCATCGTCACTCATCACTTGTTACTCATCACTCATCGTCACTCTTGACTCATCGTCATTCATCACTCATTCTCACTCATCACTCAATCATCGTCATCGTCGTGTTCAAAAATCATGTGCTTCAGAGTCACTCGAAATATCAATGCCATGTGCACAACAACTCAATGCACCATGTTTTCGAGTATAAGTACTACTATACTGTTTATAGCTTTCCAAAATCGTACAATCACTCAATAGTCAACTTTAATAAGGCCATCGAACGGTGCGAGTTCTTCAGAGTGAAATATTAGGGTGTATTAGCATGATGGCAATAGGGGAAAAAGGACAATTATGTATCATGAAATCACTGTCATCGCCACAAACACTACCACCACCAGCACCAACATCATTTATAAACATTCTATTCTTTATCAATTTTAAGTGACCCTATCTGATTCACCATCAATTTTATGATGCTAATTCGCCATTTGTCTATTAATTTTCAACAAATGTGGGGTTTTTTTTCCATCCAAGTGCAATTGGATCATTGCAAATTGTCCAATGGTTTTGAAACTGAATACAAACATACATGCCGTGCGAAACATAATATATTGTCGTATATCACGACTTACCGGCAGACTTCAAAAGTCTTGTGGTCATTTCTGCAGCATCAACTGCAACTGAATCCATTCTAGTAACTGCAAAATGAAAATACAATATAGTTCATAATCTACAGTATAATGGAGTGAAACAATTTCTTCGCCCCTTATCGAAATTGTAAGGGATATGTCAGTATTGTGACTGTCAATACGATAAAATGATCCCATTATCCCACACAAACAATGTTCATTCATGAAACGTTAACGTTCTTTGAAAATGGAAAAAAAGTTGAAACATTCAATTTCCATTAATCAATTCAAGATCGATTGTCTTCATCGTGGTCCCGTAGCTGCGGACTGACACTGTTACCATTACGACAATAATCTCTACTGCTGTCTATCCTTTCTTGTCTATTGAGATGAGGTAAGAGAGGTCGGCAAGCATTGACGCATATTAAATCATGTCTTATTCCAGATCTATGGATAGGTAGCTCAAGTTAAAATTTGTTTTCGAAATTTGTTCAAATTGAGTTAATAAGGCCTTTTTCAGCAATTTATTTCTTTGATAGCTGTTCGTCTATAATAAAGATTAAATTGAAAATTCCTTTAACACTAGTGAGTCATATATCAACAATGCGCACTTTCACCTTGTTTGTTAAATTACTTAAAGAATTTATTTTTTGACGTGTATGTATCGTATGTTATATATGCTGAAATATGAAAAGAAAACAAAAACGTACGTCTCTTTCTTTGTCTTCTTCGATGAGAATGGTAAAGCCTTCCAAATAAAATGGCAGAAACCATAACAATTACAAGTGATACAAGAATCCAAAGTATAACGTGGTATGCAATGCTCCTCTCGATTGTCTCCTGTGTTGTCAGGTTTGTGATGGAATTTCCATTCGTTTTTGTATTCCACATGGATGTCGTCAACAACTTTTCCTTTCCTAATGATCATGGAAGGAAACAATCTTTATAACTTCAGATTAAAATCGTTTTTCTTTTTGCTACACAAATACGTTAATGACCTCGCCGAATTATAAACCACCATATAACATTTATTTGAAACGTGCAATTATTGTTAAAGGAATATTCCAGTAAATTTTCATGAATGATAGAGGACTATTACAGAAACAAATAATTGTAAAAACCATGTTGATATCTTTTCTTGGTTTTGGAAGTTCGGAAGTTACAAAGAATTCAGAAGTATGTTGAAAGGTGACCTTACAGTGTACAGTATGATGTCATACTTGCAGATCCAAGACGCGTTTTATGTATTTCTTTGAAGAAGAAATAAATTGCCTCTTTTTAAATTACTGGAAATATTTTTTGTTTAGTTATTGAGATGGGAGTATAACATACACTTTACAAGAAAAGGCTTTACCCATCCGCTCATGTACCTTACACTCTAAAAGAAAAAAGTGTTTTATTTATTATTATTATTTATCTTGTATCTGCAAGTATGGCACAACACTGTATACAGCACTGATCACTTTGGCACGAGTGAAATCCTTGAAATGCAGTGACTCGTAAACGGAATAAGACATTAACTTTTTATTCAAAACTTTTCACAGGTATATTCCTTTCAGGTATTCTGACTTACAGTGCTTTGGCTTTAGCTTTTCAGTTTAAAATGTTAAAACTGGACGCTAATATAGGGAAATGTCGTCCATTTTACATAGGGGCAAGGTATATTCTAGATAGCAAAATGAAAATATGAAACTTCTCCTCTCTAACCTGCTTCTTTTCTAAATTGTTATAATGTTTGAAAAATTATTTTAATGTTTGAAAAATAAAGACCTTGTGACACGTTATTTATTGCAAGATTGTGATAAGAATGAAATGAGGTGCAATACAATTAGTCCGTTTATAGGTCCAGTGGCTCAGTGGTTCAGGAGTCGTTCTTGTATAGGCGAGGAGATGCCGGGTTCGATTCCCGCCGCAAGAGCTGCATCGTGTCTTTCAGCAAAACACTTTACTTGCTCCAGTGCACTCAGCTGTTAAATGAGTATCAGCAATGTCATGAACTGGCGTCCCGTCCACACTTTTTTTTCTTCTGCAGACCAGAATTGCCATTACAAATTTTTTCAGCCAATCATATACAAGAATAACAATGACGTAATTAAATATGAATATTCATATACAACATTAGTCCTATAACATAGGACTGTATACTATAGCCTGTATAGTATGTAATGTATGCATTGAGTACATAGTGGTGATAGTGGGTGAGATGTTATGTCATTATTAGGCCTAGGCTAATGCTATTATGCCTACGTTGACTTATTTTACTTGTTACTTGTTGGTTTTATGGAACTTCTTATTCTAAATTGATGCTTAGTTCAAATAAAATCATAGTGTGGCATAAAGTGCGGCAGAGTAGTAGTCAAAATTCTAAGCACCTTTTTTGAAACTCACTACGACTACGCACTCCGTCCAAAAAGAAAAATCAGGACTTTTTGGATATTTCAATGTGTCTTTATACATGTATAATTAACTATATTTACAAGTTCATCACGCATATGTTGTTTCATATATTCTTGAAACTATATGTAAATATTAAATTTCAAAAAAGAATTGAATCAAAGAAGAAACTTAACTCATTACGACTACGCACTCCGTCCAAAAAGGAAAATCGGGACTTAAAGAAAAATGTTCAAAAAGGATAAAACTCACCTACAACTTAAACAAAAGTCTATTTGGGCATGAACTCGTACTAGGCCTAGGCATACCTACAACTAGTGCGAATAATCTCACGCATATACAGCAGCTTGAAGATCTACGTATACAACGTGAGAACTATCGCTATACAACTTTGATTTTTTGAAGTGATTATTCGCAGGGCAGCCCTGCGAATATCCACACAGTATCTCAAGCCAGCACTGCGAATAAGGTTAGGGTTGGGGTTAAGTTTTAGGTTAGGTATATGTTATCACTGCCCTGCGAATAAGCCCCACCTTGATTTTTACACACTTACCAAAAACTCCGTACCTACAACACGTGTCCAAAAAAGTGTCCAAAGGGAAAGTCGCTTAACTACTACTGTATAAATTATGTCTTAATTTTCATACAAGGAGCGAGTGTTAGAACTTCACTCAAAACACCACTTACCGAGATATTGT
>JAIGNY010002623.1:5000-13536 GCA_020152595.1 Chiridota heheva
ATAAATTTATTGAACCAGTCAACTGGTGTGGTCGTAGTTCATCTGGTCATAATTGCTCTAGTTTGACAAATAATGGAAGCAAAACACTTAATGTCACGTGCTGATTTATATTGGGATATTGGGACCTTAACTATAGTCCAAGACAGTCAAGAACAGTAACCCGTTATCAATATACTTTTATTCACTATAAATTAAATGAACCTTAATTTACACTAGGGAAGTGACCATACATCATTCAATCATTAAAGCAGGGCGGGGCTAGCAAGACCAAGGTTTTCGAAATATTGAACATAGGCGTATCCTTTATTATATCCCTTCTTCCTTTTTGTTCCAATATATCTAGCTGTTTTTTGCCCGAATATATCTAGCTATTTTGCCCAAATAGGTGTACTTTGCATCCGATTGGGTGGCTGGCGTACCCAGCCCCGCCTCGTACGCCTATGATATTAACTGTTGAAACTGTTGCATTTAAAGAATTCATTTGAACTGTTGAATGTAATTTCGTTTAACACCTTTATCGTTCATACAGTGTCCTTTTCAAGACGTGTCATCAGTTTATCCAATGAGTGGCCTTACACTAATTCAGCGACAGTCAAATTTCTCTGTGACTCTGTGAGCATGAAGACAGTTGATTATTCATACTCAGCACGTACAAGATTATTATATGAAGTACTGAAATATCATTCAAAATGCAAAGATTCAACTTGCTAACGTTTATTTTATTTTTTCTGGTATGTGAAGGTAAATATGATATATTATATTTCTCATAAGTCAAAATGAAAAATTCATAGTAAACTAGTAAATAACTAGTGAAATAAATCTTCCAAATTGGTTGTAGGAGGTGCGAACGCAATGGTGGGCGCAATGGCGGCGATTTATTTTTAAACTAAAGGTGGACAAACCCAGACAAAATCAAATTGATCATAAAGGCTTTATAGGAGGGGCATAAAACGCTTAAAGAAAAGATATGGTGTAAATGGTGTCGCATTTCATTAGGTGAAATCTAATTTATCCAATCGTACCCAATATGTAATTGTGGATGATAATTTGTCACAGAGTTTTACTTTCTACAGAAGTTCTACAGGTCTCAGTTCTGGGACCATTGCTTTACACCCTGTACGTGGCTCAATTAATTACATGTTCAGACTGCAGTTTATGCAGATGACATTCAGTTATTCATGTCTTTTCACCCTGATCAAAGTTCTAATGCCATCACAAAATTGTATCGCTGATCTTAAATCATGGGCTATGTCAAAAAGTGTATTCTTTAGTGAATCAAAGACAGAAATTCCCCATACTACTTCCCAATTTATCGTCTTTAATTCGCATTGCACCATCTGTAAATACTTTCAAGCGTCTTCTAAAAATCATTTATTCATCAATTAGTTTAACTTTATGCATTTATGATGTGCTCTCCTTCAAGCGCTTTGAGCGCTGTATAAATCTATGCTTATTATTATTATTATTAATATTATTATTATTATTATTATTATTATTATTATTATTATTATTAATATTATTATTATTATTATCATTATTATTATTATTATTATTATTATTATTATTATTATTATTATTATTATTATTATTATTATTATTATTATTATTATTATTATTATTAGTATTATTATTATTATTATTATTATTATTATTATTATTATTATTATTATTATTATTATTATTATTATTATAGTAGTAGTAGTAGTAGTAGTAGTAGTAGTAGTAGTAGTAGTAGTAGTAGTAGTAGTAGTAGTAGTAGTAGTAGTAGTAGTAGTGGTAGTATCATTATTATTATTATTGATTATTATTATTAATATTATTATTATTATTATTATTATTATTATTATTATTATTATTATTATTATTATTATTATTATTATTATTATTATTATTATTATTATTATTATTATTATTATTATTATTATTATTATTATTATTATTAATATTATTATTAATGTTATAATTATTATTATTATTATTATTATTATTATTATTATTATTATTATTATTATTATTATTATTATTATTATTATTATTATTATCGTCGTCGTCGTCGTCGTCCTCCTCCTCCTTCTCCTCCTCCTCCCCCTCCTCCTCCTCCTCTCCGTCGTCGTCGTCGTCGTCATCATTCTTCTTATTATAAGGGTGCCTGTAAAGAAAATATATTCTTTTACCTATATACCATAGGGCACGCACCGCCCCTGAAATAATATAATTTGTTGGTATATGGGTAAGACATAGGAACACATGGTTTGTAATGATAATGGTAATATCTATTGAACTGGCTATTCTACTACGACATGTTTACAGATGGTTAGTGAGAGACAGAGAGAGAGAATATACAAGAGACATTTGTATATATACTGCGGATATGACTCATAGTCATAGGGTTGTGACATCAGTATGTACCATGTGTGTTAAAGAGGTATGTTAGGTAGTAGCGGAAGTCTATAATATGAGACATCATATTACATCCCCATTCTTTAAGAGAATGGTTGCAAGTAAGATGATCACACAATGTGATTGTAATTTGAATAGAACAAATGAAGTATACGATATCAGGTGAATACAAGTTTGAATACTGCAACATGGTACTTGTAAATATACAATTTGATGCATGGTAATTATTTGTTCTTTGTTACTTAAAAAATGTACAAATAGGTATTCTTATTTCCAGCTTACATTTGAGCATAATTTAATATAATATGATAAGACTAATTCTACAAAAAAGTGAACATTATTTACAAGCTGAGTCGGTCTCTTGGTCTGGTTTGGTAACTTTTCTACCAGATCTTGTTCGTGTGGCATGTCCATTGTTTGTGTGATTTGTGTTTGCTGGTTGTTGTGTGTTGTTGTTTTGGTGTAGTTGTTGTTCTTTGTCTGTTTGGGAGTGTACTCTTTTTTCTCCCGTTTCTCTTAGCTGGCGCCTGTTCCTTCTCAAGATACTTCCATTGTCCATCTGGAATGTGTATGATCTTGGTTCAGGGCGTCTGCTGAGAACAGTGGCAGGAAGCCACTGACCATTGTCTTGGTTTGGACTCTGATAGATTGTCCTTCTGCCAGTGGAGGGAGGTTGTGTGCGGTTCTATCAAAATAGTGTTTTTGTCATTGGCGCTGCAGTAGCCTTTCGGTCACTGCATCTTTATTAATAGACCGATTTTTGATCCTTACGGGAAGGTTTGCTCTCATTTTTCTGCCTTGCAGGAGTTCTGCAGGTGATGGAAGATGGTTATCTATTGGTGTAAATCTTACACACAATAGAGCTAGTTGTACATAAATGTTGTCTTTCTTTGCTTTGTAAATTGTGTTTTTGACTGTTTGTATTTGTCTTTCAGTGAATCCGTTTGACTGAGGATACCTTGGGCTTGACGTTATATGGTCGAATTCCCATTTCTTGGCGAATTCCTGAAATGTTTGGCTAGCAAAATGGCTGCTATTATCAGAAATGATGCGTTCAGGAATGCCATATTCTGAAAATATGTTCTTGAGATGGTTGACAACTGTTTGACTTGTGGATCGTCCCTTTGGTATGTGTTTGATGGTGAAGAATTTTGAGTAGTAATCTGCAATGATCATGTATTCATCCCCTGTATGTAAAATAAGTGTGTACCTAGTGTTTGCCATGCTCTTGCAGGTATTTGGTGTTAATGTAATGGTTCAGCAGGTTGTGATTTTGTGTGTTCTTGGCATCGAGGACATGATTTTACTAGGTTTTCTATGTCCTTGTTGATTCCGTGCCAGAATATACAAGTTTTTGCATGTAACTGGCATTTCACAGTTCCTTGATGCCCTTCGTGTATCTTGCTCAAGATTTCCTGCTAGAGTGTTGATGGAATAATTGTCCTATCACCTTTCAGGATTAGTCCATCTTCAACAGAAAGTTCGTCCCTGTATGCCCAGTATTTTTGTAGGTGTCTTGGCACTTGTTTTTGTCTATCTGGCCACCCGTTTATGGTTATTTCTTTGAGGGCCGTGAGTTTAGGGTCGGAATTTGTTTCAGTTTTTAGTGTTTGAAGTTTTTGTGTGGAAAATTGAACAAAATGAATTTGTACTTCTGGGTTCTCCAGAGCTTTATCAGGTAAGGGATTGAGTCTTGAAAGTGCATCAGCTAGAAGCATTTCCTTACCTGGCTTGTATTTAATAATTACATCATAGCCCTGAAGTCTTAAGAGCAGCCTTTGAAGTCTTGGTGGGGCAGCATTGAGGTTTTTGACTTGAATCATCTCAAGGGGTTTGTGATCGGATTCTACGGTGAATTGTTTACCATAGACGTAAGAATGGAATTTCTCACAAGCGTAGACGACAGCAAGCATTTCACGTTCAATGTTTGCATATCTTCGCTCTGTATCAGTAAGCGATTTGGAGGCGAAAGATATAGGTTTAGAATCCTGTACTAATGCTGCACCGATACCATCCATTGATGCATCTACTTGAATGGTTGTTTGTTTGTTCGGATTGAAATAAGCAAGAGTGACTTCTTTGCTTATGAGTGTTTTGATTTTATCAAAGGCTTTCTGGTGTGTGCTGTTCCAGTCAAATGTTGTGTCTTTTTTGATGAGGTTTCTTAGAGGTGAAGTGTGTGTTAAAAGATTGGGTATGAAAGGCGACATGTATGTTGCGATGCCAAGGAATTCCTGGAGCTTTTTGACTCTCTTGGGAGGCCCAATGGCTTCAATTGCGCGCACCCTATCTGGGTCGGGATGGACGCCATGAGAGTCATAGACAAGCCCGAAGAAATTGATACTTGCCTTGTTGATTTCGCATTTGTTGAGGTTGAACACAAGGCCATGTTCTTGTGCAACTCTCATAAGGGTTTGGAGATTGTGGTCCTGCTCGGTTTTAGTCTTGCCAAGCACAGCCACATCGTCTGCTATACCCACAGTCCCAGGGCACTTCTCAAGAATCTGGTCCATCCTTTGTTGGAAGATGTCCTGATTTACACATAGACCAAATGGTAAGCGCTTGAAGCGGAATCTTCCGAATGGACTTTTAAATGTTGTGAGAAAACTAAATTGTTGGTCTAGAGATATCGACCAATAGCCATGCCGGGCATCTAGTTTGGAGAAATTCGTGCTCCCTGAGAACTTATGCGAGATCTCCTCCAGGATGGGTGTGTGATGGTGGCTACGCTTGATAGCCCTGTTGAGGTCTCTTGGGTCGAGACATATTCGCCAGCGCCCATTTGTCTTTTGAGAGTAGGCAAGACTGGACACCCAGTCGGTTGGTTCGGTGACTGGCGTAATGACACCCAATTCCTGCATCTCGAGTAATTCTTTCTTTATGTCATCCTTAATGTGTATGGGGCAACGTCTTGGCGGGTGGACTACTGGTGGCACATTTTCATCTACCACTATATGGTAGGGAACTTTGAAGTTTCCTATACCTTCAAATCTGTCAGGGTATAGTTTGTGTAGCTCTTGTTTGCTGTCGATCTGTGGTAGTCTTGTGTTGTCTGAAGAAATGTGACAGTTAAGTGATACCAATTTCGATACCAGTGAAGAAGGTAGTCCAAAAATTGCTAGACCTTGTACGTCAGCAATGTAAAAATGTGCATCTGTTTCATTGCTCCCATATTTGCAAGGTATGGAGCATACCCCATAATAAGTTTTTGAGGACCCATTGTATGCTGTGAGGACAGCTTTTTGTTTTGTAATTGCGTCCTGTTTTGGGAGGCCATCAACATGTATCTTATCTGGGTACATTTTCCTGAAAATTCTCAAGGGAAGTATGTTTCCCCTGAGCACCAGTGTCGACCTTGACCTTAAGGGTTGCAGGTATAGCTTGATGCTTAAATCAGTGAAAATTTCATTTCTTGTTTCTGAGCTTATTCCGTGAATATCTACTGTCTGAAATCTAAGTTCCTTAAATCTTTTAGTGAGGGTGTTATCAGTACTAGATCGGTTAACCACATCAAACTGTTGTGGGTTATGGGATGGCTGCCCCGTCTTTGGCATTGTCCTATTTTCCGACCTACTCCTTCTATACCTGTCCTGTCTTCTTTGTTGGGGTGGTGCATCAGATTTTGGGGTCTGCCCTCTACTCCTACCCTGCCTACAGACTGACTGCCAATGGTTTTGCTTACCGCAACTACGGCACTTGGCTCTATATGCGGGACACTTGGCACTGCGGGCATGCTGTCGCCCACAATTGCCACATCTACTACCACGGGTGGAAGGCTTGGATCTGTCATTTACTGCATTTACATTAATGCTCCCTTGCCTTAATTCTTCCATATGAGCTAATGTAGCTTCATATGTTCTGGCTATGTCCATAGCGTCATCTAGTTTTAAGGTGTGGTCTTTCCCTAAAAGGTTTTTTTTGCACCTTTTTGTGCTTTGTTCCAATGACCAGCTGCTCGATTAGCCTGTCATCAAGTTCTGTAGGGCCAAATTTACACTTCTTAGCCTGAATCTTACAGCGTGTCATGAAGTCGTCACTGCTTTCATTAGGCTGTTGTTTGAATTTTTGTAAATTGAAACGACACAAGCGAAAATTTGTTTTAGGCTCAAAATATGTCTTAAATTTTTCAAATATTTTGTCAGGGTCTTTTTTGTCTTCTTCCCCAAGTATCCATGAATTGAAAATTTGGATACCTTCCTGACCTAGCCACAGAAGAATATAGGTCACTTTGTCATGGCCAGATTTCTTCGCCAAGGGACCCATAAAAATCAATTCACAATATTGACGAAAGGTATTAAATGTCGTTGGAAGGTCACTAGAGCCCCAGTCCATAGAGGGTGGTGTAATACCAGAAAGATCCCCCATGTTTACAGTGCGTATACAATAATCGAAAGTAAATTTAGCGGAACTCGTGATAGGCCAAGCCCGTAGGGTTAGGTTCAGGTTTAGGCCTAGGTTCTAACGTTAGGAGTAGGATGAGTACTGTTATCGTTAAAAGTAACTCTCCAAGATTTAAAAAAAGATAAGCTTACCAGAAGCTATTAAAAGATTGCAAAATAATTGTTCAACCAAAGTGTTCATGACAGTTCACATTCACTCGTAGGCCTAGTTCTAGTTGTAAGATCGAGTCGACGTCACTGAACTTTGTCTAATTGTTTACGTTTTCACTCCAACATTTCCGGCTTCCAGGGTGCGGCGCACTTTGTGTTGAAAATATTGTATGATGTCAGCACGTGATGTGAATATTCAAATCCTCTCCTCTCGTGGTTTTCCGATGAGTCAAGGCACGTTGTTGTGTTAACGTTGGTCCGTTGTCAATTTATTGTGTTGAAATCAAAGGTATTTTGGTAGAATGTTCTCAAATCTGGTACGTAAAATCTCAGTTCTGATTGAGATACGAGAAAAAGTATTTACCGTCCTCTGCCTGGAATCCGTCTGAGTGTGTTGATTAGCAAATGAATGAACTTTTGGTGAGTTTTCAAAGTTCTCATTCAGTGCACTTGTTGGTAGCCCAGGTGTCTCCGATTCGATCCGATGATGGTAGAATCACGACAACGGCGAGATTTCCAGTTGATGTAATTGTCCAACTTTGGGAATCAAAAGTTCCGAGTATGTGTCCGTTTTTAGGCGAATATGCGATGCTGGAACACAAGGTCTAAACCGAAGCACAGATAACTTGGTCCAGTTCAAAGCGTAACGTCTCACGGTTTCATGTATCAGTTCTTGGAGTCCTCTGTTGAACAAGTGTTCTCCTTCAATTTCTCCAAATTTGATCTCGATGACGAGTTCGAAAAATCGCTGTCACCATGAAATAATATAATTTGTTGGTATATAAGTAAGACACAGGAACACATGGTTTATGATGATAATGGTTATATATATTGAACTGGCTATTCTACTACGACATGTTTACAGATGGTGAGTGAGAGACAGAGAGAGAGAATATACGACGACGACGAGTGAACACACAATTACAATGACGGGGTCGTCACCTGCGTAATCGGTTATGATAGAAACAATGCTATCACGAAACGCTTAATACGACCCGGACGAGAACACAGGTACGACGTACGGACAGACATGACATCGACAACCAAGTCAATGTCCACGGCCTTTGATAACCAGTTGTGGTGCACTGGCGTGTCTACCCAACCCAGGCTTGAACCCGGGACCTCGTGGTCTGTAGACATGTATGATAACCGCTACACCACAGTAGGTAGATGAGAGAATATACAAGAGACATTAGTATATATACTGCGGATATGACTCATAGTCATAGGGTTGTGACATCAGTATGTACCATGTGTGTTAAAGAGGTATGTTTGGTAGTAGCGAAAGTCTATAATATGAGACATCATATTACACCCCCCCCCTACCCCCACCCCGCCCGTAGGGCCCTATCTCATAACAGTTCATAATAGATTTTCCCATCACAATAATGCAAAAGGCACCCATAATGTGCCTGATGGGGGGACAATTCAACAAATTCATAACTCAACCCATTCAAACATCGCAACAGAAAGATAAGAATTAGGATTATTTCCCACTTGACCTTTGGGTCAAAAGTCGGCGCAGCACAACTTCACGTCACAAGGTACATGCCACCAATTTGGATCATATACGGTCTTGTCCTTTT
>JAIGNY010002624.1:5000-12789 GCA_020152595.1 Chiridota heheva
TTGTCAATTTTTTTATTTTAATATTTTAAGCGATGACGAACGTGATGACTTTAAAGTCTAACAAAAGATTCAATACTTTTTAGAAAGAGACGTTTCTAGAATTGATGAAGGCAGAAACGAGAATTTTGTAAGGATAAGATCAAAATAACGGGTATTAATTCATGCTGTCAACATTTGCAATTTCATATAACGCCATTATTGGGACTAATGCCTTGGGCCTCTTAACCCTTACGATGACGTTATTAATGTTCCAAGCTGTTACAGAGACACGGGGATTATGATCGAATTTAATTCCTGAATAAGATTTCACAGTGGACGAAAAATGATTGAAAACGTTTCACCTTTGCAACCTTACATACTTAATTTTTGATTTGATAAAAGGACAATTCACACACTGATGAAAATTGAGATAGAAAGAATGGACCTCTGATAAGTTTACGGTGACAAACATTTAGAAACGGAAAAAAGATTAATAAATAAAGATTGCGAAGTAGTCCGCCCAGTGCTATTCCACGTTATGATAATCTTCAAACTTCGATAAACCTTATCAGGACTACTAATTCCAAGATATGAAGACTGTTTAACTATCTAACCAAACTTAGATATGTTGTCTAAAATACTATATTCATGTCTCCGTCATATATCAGTAGACGTTTACAAACCTTTATAATGGTAATGGTACATATGATCAATATGTGTAGCACTTTGGAGAAGTTCCGGGCCGATTTGATAGAATGTCATTTCATAGGAATGCCCACAACCGTTTACGTCCCCTTTTTGACACCACACTTGTCAAATAAAAGTAATACTTGGCTTTTTCTTATAGTTTTCAATTTGGCTGGCTTCGGAAAGATCGCAAATTATTTTCAACCTCCATGTGCGATCATCACCCGACATGTCCGATAAAAAGATAACTGGATTAACAGCAGCTTGGCGATCGATCTTGCTCTTCTTTTGCTCACATTCCACCCAATAAAGCCATTGCTTTCTGACGATTATTTTCTAAAATGCGAAATAACACGAATTAAATAACAGTAGTCAGGTAACATTAGTTGTTCTGCTCCTTAAAGTTTCAAACAGTCAGACCCGACCTGATACATAACCAGGTCGGGTCAGATTTTTCCTCTTTATTTTCTTTATTCTGAAAACCTTAGTTGTTGTGGAAGTTTGTGCTGAGTATCATATTAGCAATGGATGAAGTCCTTATTGTGCCATTTGTGGTTATTTTAATTAAGATAAAGTGGTCTCACTATTTGCCACAGTAAGTTTGTGGTTATGATTTGCTGGAACAAATTTTTAAGGAGAAGGACAAGTCATGATGAATTTGATGAAAATTAGACGTGAACACGCGTAAGCAGGGGCGTAACTTAAGGGAGTAGGAGGGGGTAGGGTGTGATCTTATTAGAATGTTTCGTCGGGCACCAACATGGCACTGAATAGGTATAAATTATACCTTAATGTTATTGTCACAGTTCGCAAAAAGACCAAGTACTTCTGAAAATGCTTTTGAAAACACCATGGTTATTCTATGCTATTTCCACGGTTGTACGAGGTTGGGAATGGTCCGAGCACTGCTTTTAATCGGACAGAGATGCAGGGATAGCGGATGATGTTTGAGTCTGAGGGCACATGATCTGAGGGGCATTTTCCAATCGTCGTACTTTAAAACTAAAGTATTTTGGTCCAAAATTCGGTAAAATAATACATTTATATAAAAGCCGGTATTAAGATCTACAAAAATTGGTAAAATTATAGGTCATATTAAGTCTTGAATTCGGAAAGAATAAGATTTATAGATCATGATTAGATTAGCCAATTGTATTGGTCGTTATTCGGAGTATTTCATGTCTAAAATAGTTTGAAAAGCAAATAAGGGCCCTTGGAAATAAAAAAGTTTTCTCTAGATTGGGAAAATTAGGAAATTATTAACAAAGAAATTGATGGATATTTTGGTAAAATCGTTGAAAATTTTAATAAAATTGACCGAAAATTGTCTAATAATTGCGGAAAAAACCAAAGCAATTTTCCTAAAATTGAAAACGATGGCACGGGAATGAAAGAAATTTCACGGAAATTGAAAGAGATATTCCAAACTTTTAAAAAAATCCTAAAAATTGAACAAAACACACCTAAAAGTGAAGAAATATAGCTCCAAATTAAAGGAAATTTCCCAAAAATTGAAGAAAATTGACCATAAATCGAAGAAAATTTATAAAAAAATTGAAGGAAAACTATCTAAAAATGAAGGAAATTTTCTAAACATTAAAGCAGATTTACCAAAAATTGAAGATGAAGAAAATTTACCAAAAAATCTAAGAAACTTTTCCCCCAAATAAAGGAAATTGCCGGAAAATTGAACTAAACTGTATGAGAATTAAGGAAATCGCCCAAAATTGAAAGACATATCTCAAACAATGAAGGAAATTTACCGACAATGTTTCGTAAATCGAAGAAGAGATATCCTATACATTAAACAGTTGAAGGAAATTTCCCTATGTAAAAAACTTTACCTAAACTTGGAGAAAAAAACTTTACCTAAACTTGGAGAAAAAAACTTTACATAAACTTGGAGAAAAGTTTTCCAAAATGTTCGAAATTTGCCGCAATTTGAAGAAAATTTACAGACTGAATGAAAATCGAAAAAAAATTGCATTAATATGCATAGTAGGCTTGGCTTAACGTGGAAGCACTAAATGATGTAAACACCAAGAGCAATATTTCAGATTCATGCTATATGTGGTACACAGATGGGTCATGGTCTGTGCGTATGTTTTTGTGTTGTGGTAGTGATATCATGAATAGTATATATAGGTGGGTCTTGCTGACATAATCTTGAAATAAGATAAATGAGCAATCGTTTTTGGATAATACTTGCTTTGATGATGTTGTTAATTAATGTGCAAATGCTAATGCTGTCAACATTTGTATTGATCTCCATGGTGGATGCGGCTTTTAAATAGATATGGAAGAAATATGTTATGATATGCAATTCATGACAGTTAATACAAATTTTGCAAATCAATCAGCCTATAAAAAAGCATCGGAACCACAACCTTTTGGTTCTGGTTCAATTTCCTTCCTTTTTTGAGAAATTTGCTTCTTCTATTTTTAAAAAATCTGCTTATTTTTGTAAAATTTCTTTATTTTTAGGAAGTTTCTTTTATTTTCCTTTTATTTTGGGAACTTTTTCTTCATTTAGGGAAATTTCCTTCATTTTGGAGAATTTTTTCATTTTGTGAAACTTTTCTTCATTTTGGAAAAATGTCTTCATTTCTTGGATATTTCTTCATATTTTCAACACCTGTTGATAACATAAGCATGTACATAATAAGAAACAAATTTTATAATGCCCAATATGACGCAATACGAGACATACAGTTGCTTATTTATCACTTTTTCCAAATTTTTACTTCAACCTCGCCCACTTATCAATATGCATGAAATCACCACCACAAGCATTATTAGGTCATGTCTGCATACCATGGGCTATCTGTGTACCATGTAGCCTAATACATTACTCCAGTTTACTGTTCTTGAAATACTGTGTTTACATTATCTCTTTACAGCAAAACTATATCAAGCCCCATTAATTATGTACATTAATATATGTGTATATATATATATATATATATATATATATATATATATATATATATATATATATATATATATATATATATATATATATATATATATATATATATATATATATATATATATATATATATATATATATATATATATATATATGTATGTATATATATATATATATATATATATATATATATATATATATATATATATATATATATAATTAATTGAATACGTTGCAGAAAAAGAAAATACAACTTCCAACCACTCCTTCTGTCCCTAAGTAACTTTTATTAAAACTTAAAAAAAAAAAAGCAAGACGTTTCGGTCATTCGACCTTCATCATGGTTGAACACATGCAAGTAAGTGATAAGACTATAATAAAGCTAATGTACATTAAGTGGAACAAATTACTAAAGCCGAAACTGAATACAAAGAAAATAACAACAAACAAAGTTGGGAGTGATGAAAGGTCTATGATGTGTAACTAATCCGGCTTTTTGAATGAAGTTCTTGTCTTTTGTTAAGTCCGTATGGCTGCAAAGTGTGTAATTGGGCTGTCCAATATACCTCTCGTGTTAGCAGCTTTTTTTTTTTCGGTGTTTTGAGAATCTGTAATTCTTTCAAATGGGATGAATTGAAAGTCGGAAAGGTTATGGGGTACGACAAAATGGACAGCAACTTCACAGGTCTTTTTTGTTGGTAACCATCGAAGATTTGTGATTGCGAAAGCGCACTTTAAATTGTGTGGATGTTGATCCCACGTATTGAAGTTTACATTTTAAGCATGTTATAAGATAGATGGCATTGCGTGAAGTACAAGTCATATTTTGTTTTATTTTATAGTGGCGTCCAGTGGCCTCGCTTTGAATGGTGTTTGTTGCTTGCGAGAAGTTTTGGCACAAATCGCATTTACTGTCACATTTAGAATAACCTCCTATCTCATGCTCACTTGAAGGGGTGGGTTTGAGATTAGAGGGGCAAGAATTTCTTTCAGATTTTTAGTTCGTCTGAAGGCTGGGATTATTGATCCTTTGGGAAAATGTCTTGTAGAGTTTCTGCAGTTTCTAATAAGGGTAAATGTTTTGCATTATTTTAGAAATATCAGGAGGCGGGGATTGAAGTCTATGACAAGAGGAAATTTCTTTTCTTTAGGTTTAGGTTTAGTTTTGCAGTAGCTGATGTCTGTTCAGTTTGGTGGCCCTATTAAATTGTTTGTCTATTAAATCCGGTTTGTAGTTTTGGGCTTTTAAGTAATTTTTGTATTCCAGACATCTAGCTTCCAGCAGATGATCAGATGAGCAATTACGGCGAAGCCTAAAGGGCTACACCGTACGGGATGGCATTTTACAATGCGATGGGTGGGAACTGTTGAATGGTAAATACAAATGACTGTCAGTGGGTTTAGCATACACATCTGTCTCAATGTAGCTTTCTTTGATGCGAAGTGTTAAGTCTAAAACGTTTAAGCAGGAGTTTGAGTATACTAATTTAAATTGAATGGTGGGGTATAGTGAATTAATGAAGTTAGTAAACTCTAACAACTTAGGGACTCCCAAAGTCCAAATATCTACTATATCGTCCCTATAACGCCACCAGTAATTGGGTCTCACAGGCCCTTTTGATTTGGCCTGCTCGTCTAACTCCCCATAGCTAAATCAGCATAACTACAGGCATTCTTGGGGCCCATAGCGGTGCCGTATTTTTGAAGAAAATGATGATCCCCAAATTGACTATTATTACTACTAAGGCAGATTTCAACAGCCTCCACAAGGCATTGTGTGGCCGGGAACTTGACTTTTCTGCTATCATAAGATATTTCTTTACAGCAAACAGACCTAATTTATTGTCAATGTTAGGGAACATCGCTACGACGTCCCATGAAACTAACAATGTGCCTGAGGTTAGAGGCCCTGACTTATTGACTTCTTCAATTTTGTTAAGTAAGTCAGTAGTATCTTTGATGAAGGATGGGAGGTTTTGGGCTAAGGGCTTTAAATAAAACTCTGTGAAGGCAGAAAGCCTTTCTATGGCCGAATCACAACAAGAGGTAATCAAACGAAGTGGATTGCCCGGTTTATGAGTTTTAACATTACCGTATGCTACACCAGGTTTGGGTTTGACCTCCGTGATCCACTGGACTATTTCTTCACTAAGTTGTTTCTTCCTAAACCACCTTTCTGACCAATTACTTACAATTGACATAAAGTTGCCTGAAGGATCAATTTCCATTTGGTCATAATGAAGTCTGTTTTGTAACTGACTTTGCATTTTGGCTACGTAGTCGTCTCTTTCCAAGATCACAAATCTAGAACCTTTATCCTGAATTCTAATTATTCTACTATCATTACGTAACGTTCTGATTGCCACTCTCTCCTCTTTACTTAGATTGTCCATGGGTTTTCTAAGATTGCTAGGATTCAAAATGTCTTTGCGAATATTAGAAAGAAATAGCTCTACTTCCGGGTGCTGAGATTTAGGGGGCATCCATTTGCTTTTGGATGGTACCTTCGGGAATTCTAGAGGCCTCTGTTAAGTGTCCGCGACTCTCTCTCTCCCATGGAAATAAACTGCAAGCCGAATGCGCCTTTCAAACTTATCTAAATCGGTGTGTGTTTGGATCCAATTAACATCCTTGGGTGCTGGGCAGAAGGAGGGTCCTTTAGAAAGTAGTTTCTTTTCATCTTGTGTTAAATCTTTGTTGGACAAATTAACTGGATTCAAGTCGGTGATAACTTGTTGTTGTGTTTCAACTACTGGCCTGTCTAAGTTCTGAGCAATAGATATGTCTGAGTTCCGATTATTTTGTTTTCTTCGAAATCTTCTGTTAGCACGTTTCCTTGTAGGTGTAATACTTTCAGAGTCAGAGGATGTTTTGAAGGGGATTGTTTTTGAAATTTTTTGCCGTTCTCTTTTATCAAGTGTCCTTGCAAAGTGTTGCATGCTTTGCTTGGTTTTTATCCATACCTTGTTTGCGGTGATTTCATTGTATTCTGTGAATAATTTGTGTCTCTCTAATTCAAGTTCTCTTTGTAGTTCCAATTTCTTGTGTGCAGAGGCGTCAGCAATAGATTTCAAGATGTTAAAAGATGCCTGGTTAACGTGTTGTTGACATGTATTCTGTAGTGAAGCGTCATTAATCATGAGTTGCAGGTTAAAATTTAGGTTCAATCCCAACGGAAATCTTTCCTTACTAACACAATTCTGCAAAAAATGGTTATGATGGGTATATCTGACGAGTTTATTCCAGGTGTTAAATAAACTGCTAGGAGTACTAGGATGCATGTCGGAGAACGAAGCCATTGGATCACATAAATGATGCGTGGGTATCAAACAATAGATGCAAATTAGAAAGTATATGAAGTAAGAACCCAAACAATGGACTGCTGGTGGAAGGATCCGGGACGGATTCATAGTAATTCCTTTGAAATAATAAATTGAATACGTTGCAGAAAAAAGAAAATACAACTTCCAACCACTCCTTCTGTCCCTAGAGTAACTTTATTAAAAACTTAAAAAAAAGCAAGACGTTTCGGTCATTCGACCTTCATCGGTTGAACACATGCAAGTAAGTGATAAGACTATAATAAAGCTAATGTACATTAAGTGGAACAAATTACTAAAGCCGAAACTGAATACAAAGAAAATAACAACAAACAAAGTTGGGAGTGATGAAAGGTCTATGATGTGTAACTAATCCGGCTTTTTGAATGAAGTTCTTGTCTTTTGTTAAGTCCGTATGGCTGCAAAGTGTGTAATTGGGCTGTCAATATACCTCTCGTGTTAGCAGCTTTTTTCGGTGTTTTGAGAATCTGTAATTCTTTCAAATGGGATGAATTGAAAGTCGGAAAGGTTATGGGGGTACGACAAAAATGGACAGCAACCTCACAGGTCTTTTGTTGGTAACCATCGAAGATTTGTGATTGCGAAAGCGCACTTTAAATTGTGTGGATGTTGATCCCACGTATTGAAGTTTACATTTTAAGCATGTTATAAGATAGATGGCATTGCGTGAAGTACAAGTCATATTTTGTTTTATTTTATAGTGGCGTCCAGTGGCCTCGCTTTGAATGGTGTTTGTTGCTTGCGAGAAGTTTTGGCACAAATCGCATTTACTGTCACATTTAGAATAACCTCCTATCTCATGCTCACTTGAAGGGGTGGGTTTGAGATTAGAGGGGCAAGAATTTCTTTCAGA
>JAIGNY010002625.1:0-13752 GCA_020152595.1 Chiridota heheva
AAAGAATATATAAAGGGACTCTAAAAGATCATAATCAATGGGGATAAAGTTCTAGCATGACAGTAAGTCAAATTTTAGTTTTGTTTACCAAACTACATACTACCCACTTATTCATCTTAAACCATTCTTGAAAGGGTAAAACATTGGGTCTGTTAGCTTAAATTTGACATAATTCAGCTTTTGTCATGCATTCATCTCTAATGCATGACAAACTACTACTATCATAAATGGTACAAATCCCCATGAACAATGCATGAGTTTAGACAGACAATTGATGTGGACGAACAGACGGACAGACAGATGAACGGTAAAGATGATATATCTCCTCTTCACCAAGTGCATTGGTGAGGGGAAAATAGGGCTGTCTACAGCCTTCGAAGCTTTCTCTCTCTTAAGCATTTATTGTTTATATTTTTTTTCATGACCAGGCTACTCAATTTCGATTTCTATTGAGGCAGGGTCCTTTTGTTTGATTTTTCTTTCATGCGTGTCATATATTTAAATTGCTATTCATGTCTGGAATGTCATCATCATAATTATAGAAACTCCTTCTGGAATATGTCATCATAATAATTATAGAAACTCTCTCAAAAGCTTTAACCAGATGCCGAAGCCAATGCCGACGCCAGGGGTAGTAGAATAGCTCTCACTATTCTTTGAATAGTCAAACTAAATAGGAGTGTACTTTCCTACCCAGAAACTCAGAAAACATACAAAGCCACTATTAATTAATGAAACACCTCTTTTAGACCTTTTGATTTAACCAATAAAAGGAAGGATCCCTGACTTGTCTGTCAATAAAAGATTGAAATATTACATTGCATCTTTACTGTATGATACAATTGTTTTTTTGTCATCTTAAGTGAAGAATTTTACTTTCCACAATACCCTTGGATGATCCTAAATCACTTATACATGAAATTTATTTAGGAATTTAAACCCCTCACCCCTCTCCACAACCCCTCACCCCTCTTCACAACCCCTCACCTCCACAGCCCTGCCCCTCTACAACCCCTCACCCTCCACAACCCCTCCCCTCCACAACCCCTCACCCCTCCACAACCCTCCACAACCCCTCACCTCTCCACAGGCCCTCACCATTCACGCCCTCACCCCCTCACAACCCCTCACCCCTCCACAACCCCTCAACCCTCCACAACACCTCACCCAGACCTGCCAACCTTCAGGATCACCAAAACTGTATTCTGGAACTACAAAAGTTGTATTTTTGATAAAAAAAAAAACTGTACTCTTCAAACAAAATGTACAAAACAAAGGTTTACTGTATTTGGCTGAAAAAAATACCATTATCAAAGCCATATTTAAAAATTAATATCACTCACAAAATTACCGCTTAATACAAATTACAACATGCTTGAAACACTGTTAAAACTGCGTGTATTACAATTTATACATATAACGTTAGTTACGGACCACATGTTTCGTTTGTATATAGGCACGTGACAATCATTCATCTCTGTATGCAATGTTCTGATTGGCTATACTCGGTTGAAATTGTTGTTTACATCCCATGCACCAATCACGGATGCCCCTAGCTTAAGGTAGGTTGCCTTATGCCTAAGTAACTTGTAGTCTACACTTTTTTTGGCGGCAGCGCAAATGAATCTGAATCAGTTAGGTCGGCAAAAATCCTTCAAGAGGACATGAACGTCAACCGGCGTAAAAAAGTATGAGTAAAAAAATAATGATACAAAAAAAATATTAAAAAAAATAAAAAAAATAAACAATGATAATAAAAATTAAAATAAATAAATCGTATTCTGGTGCCAAAAAAGCGTACAATCAAATTCTCAACATTTTCCCGTATTAAATCTGGCAAAATCATACTAGTTAGTAGTCTGCTCACCCCTCCACAATCCCTCACTCCTCACAACACCTCACCCCTCACAACCCCTCACCACTTCACAACCCCTCACAACACCTCACCCCTTCAGCACCTCACCCCACAACCTCTCACAACACCTCACCCCTCCACAACCCCTCACACCCCCTCCACAACCCCTCACCCTCCACAAACCCTACCACACACACACATAATAAGTCACAGGCTTTCATACACACACATTCAAGTTTCCAAGTGATTAAATTAGCTTTTATTGTACTGCAGTTAGTTAGACACTTCTATCCAAACCCAGAGGAAAATTCCACTTGAGACCAGTTGGGATTTCCAACTGGTCACAACATGGATTGAATATTCGAACTTGGATTGAAGAAATTCCCAACTGGTCCCAACTAGGAATGAAGAAATTCCCAACTGGTCCAAACTGGGATTGAAGAAATTCCCAACTGGTTTCTACTGGAGTTAAATTCCCAACTGGTCCCGACTAGGATTTGTCGAAATTCGGTGGAAAAATTCACAGTTGGAAAATCCCAACTAGAATTTTCTCCTAGGAATGAGCTTCCAAATCAAGCAATTAAAGCAAGTCTACTGACTTATAAGATAAAATGCTTAAAATATTTCAGATATTTTTCAATGTTTTAGACTCTTTAATACCTAAATTTGTTTTACTTTCAATACCAGGTACAACAATCCAAATTTCCATTCATATATTATCTATATTATTATACAGCACTGCTGGGGAATTAACCTGTGATGTACTGGTGCCCCCATCCAGGGGAAGTTATGGGCTTTCATCCTCTTACGCCAAGGAAACTGGGATAAGCACTGGCCGGATGGGCTTTCATGGCCCAAGAAGGATTTAGCTCCTCAATGCCATGCATCCATCTCTCCCTTTGGCCATTCTTCTCCCTCAAAACATGTACCTATACTGTACTCACATTGTGCCTTTCATTCATCCTGAAAACAGTAGGTTGTCCTAACATGATTCTACAAATGAGGAGCAAACTATAGTATCTGTAAAATAAAATTCAAACAGGACAAGAAATTAAAAAAATATAGAATAAAGTGGATCTATGGTATACCACATCAAAAGTGTCTAATATCTATGACCACCAAACTGAAAGGCCATACATAAAAAAATACATAGAACCATACTTCCAATTATCATGTGTGTAAAATGTGTATCCACTCAAAATAGAAACAGCCTGCATGGACAAGCTGTTTAACCTATTGAAGTTTGATAGGAACCAGAGCTTTAATTTCCATATAATCATGTTTTTTTCCTAGAAAAGATCAGGGATTGGTTGATTTGTTTGTTTGTTTGATGAGGGCTTAACGGCATCACAACAACGAGGGTCAAATTGTGCCTGAGAGGTTAGATCATTCTAGAGGTAGGGAGGAAAGGAAACAGGGGGAGAATGAGAGAAATTCAAGAACAAAAGGGCAGAAAGTTGTGATTGAGAGGGGAGGTGCATGATTGGTTGATTCAATGAGTAATCAAACTATTTTTAGCCTAAATGAACCAGGTTCACAATACATTACCTTGCTTTAAGTATTACTGTACATAAACATGAAGTCAACTTGAAGTTGTTTAGATGAGCAGAGTTTGCATGTCATTATAAGCGTACCCTCATTATCCCTTCATAATACACATCAGAGTATATTTCATTCAATGAAAAGATACTCTGATGAGTATAATTAAGGGATAATGGACGTGCGCTTTCCAGACTGTCCTGTTGCCACGGGATATTTGATGGTTGAGTGATTTTAGCGGACAAGCCGATTGGCTCGTCCGTCCAATATCCCACGGAAATGGGACGGTAAGGAAAGCTGTAAGTCCATTATCCCTATTCATATTTCAAATTTAGAAGCAAATAATAAACAGGGGACGCAATATTTTCTTGCATAGTGAAAATTTTAGAACATAATTTACCACCAATATTAACCGAGATCAGCAGTACCCTAGGACTATGGCTTATTCAAATTAGGAGGGTGTCCCCTCTTAACCAATTATGTTGTAGGAAACAAACTTAGGTGTGAATGAATATGAAATATTTCCTTCATAACCTTTTATATAGGCCAGCCTTACATATCAAGTCTTCTTAAATAGAGATGATCCTGACCTGTTCAAACTAGGCATCTTTTGGAGCAGTGTGGAACATTTTTAAGTATTTTCATTGTTGTACAGAAAGATTTAACTAGAACGGTAAATACCGTCATGGTTCGCATGCCCATGCAAATTGACACCCATATCATATGACCCAGCCAATTCTAAAAATGGCATCTCACACTAAGTCCCACATGGCATCCCATGTCCCACATGGCATTCAACATATCTCCCCACGGTATTCTACCATACAGTATGTCTCACATGGCATTCCACCATATGTCCCACATGGCATCCCACCCTATGTCCCACATGGATCCCATTCCTACATGTATGTCCCACATTAATTTATCCATATGTTCCACGTGGCATCCCTTTCTATGTCCCACATGGCATCCCTACCTGTGTCCCGCATCAGTGGCTTTCTGATGTCCCACATGGCATCCCATCTTATGTTCCACATGGTATCCCTCCCAAATGTCCCAATGACATCCTACTTTATGTCCCACATGGCATCACATCCCATGTACATACCCATAGCATCCTACCCTATGTCCCACATAGCCTCCTACCCTATATCACACATGGTATCCTACCTTATGTCACACATGGCATCCTAACCTGTCACACTCTGTGTTACTCGTGGCATCCACTATGTCCCACATGACATCCCATAGGCTCGGAGAAGTCTCATCCTAGCTATCACAGTTCCTGATTGAGCATACTATGTATGGAAGTGTCAGTTCATATACTAACTTATATGCAAATGAATTGTTGAAATGGAGGTGGGACCCCATGTCCCACATAACATCCCATGTCCCACATGACATTACATCCCATAGCATTCCATCCTATATCCTGCATGGCATTTTACCATATATCCTACATGGCATTCCACCCTGTTCCACATGGCATCCCATTCCATGTCCCACATGGCATCCCACCACATGTCCCACATGACATCCCATAGGCTCCATAAGAGGTCTCATCCTAGCTTTCACAGTCCCTGATTGAGCATACTATGTATAAAAGTGTCAGTTCATATAATAACTTATATGCAAATGACTTGTTGAAATAGGGTGGGATGCCATGTCCCACATGGCATCCACCCAATGTCCCACATGGCATCCCACCCCATGTCCCACATGTCATCCCACCCCATGTCCCACATGGCATCCCACTCCATGTCCCACATAGCATCCCATGGCATCCCACCTATGTCTCACATGACATCCCATAAGCTCCATAAGAAGTCTCATCCTAACTATCACAATCCCTGATTGAGCATACTATGTATTAAAGTGTCAGTTCATATAATAACTTATATGCAAATGAGTTGTTGAATAAGAAAAAAAGGTGGAGTCAAATAATTATGCCTGATATAGCCCTTGGTGTATACAACATGATAAATATCAAATCATCTGAATCTGAATCTGAATCGGTTAAGTCGGCAAAAAATCCTTCAAGAGGACATAACGCCAACCGCAGCGTAAAAGTATGAGTAAAAAATAAAAAAACTAGTTAGCCATACAGGTGTTAGTAAGTTTAGCTTTGAAACAGTTGAGACTTAGTGCATGAACAATGTCTGACGGTAAAGCATTCCAATCCTTTAGTGTGTGAGGGAAGAAAGAGTGTTTATATACATTCTTTTTAGCATAGGGGAACCTGAAAATTAAGGTCATGATTATTTCTTGTATTAATTTTACGGTGGCGATAAGTTCATCTTGATTGATGGCGACAAGATTGTTATTGATTTTATATAGCATATGTGGCCGGGTGTTGTATCGTCTTGTTTTAAGCAGGGCCAATCTAATTTATAAAGCATGTTTTTACACTAGATTTATAAGAGTAGTCTGCCATACAGAACCTGGCTGCTCTCCTTTGAATAGATTCAAGTTTATCCACATCGCACTGGTGATGGGGTCCCAGACTGCAGAATGCGCCTGCTCAAGTACTGGCCTGACTAGAGCTTTATAAGCAGTGGATTTACTTGTCGTGGGACAGTTTGAGAGGTTACGTTTTAAAAGGCCAAGTATAGAGTTAGCTTTCTTGGTTATGTTATGTATATGTTTATCCCATCTAAGTTTATTATCAATTTCAACACCTAGGTATGGGTGGGAGTTGACATGTTTTAGTGGCTGGTTGCATAAGGTATAAACAGGTGATTTAAAGCATTTCTTAGAGGAAATTGACAAGATGTAGCATTTGGAGGGTTGAAATTCATTTGCCATTTGTTTTGCCATTGTTCAAGTTTGTTAAGATCATCTTGGAGGATTTGTTGGTCAGAGGGTTATCAATTGTTCTGTACACAAGGCAGTTATCAACAAACAGTCTGACTGTGCTGTTTATATTATCAGGGATGTCATTTACATATAAGAGGAAAAGTAATGGACCCAAGACAGTACCTTGTGGTACACACGGATAAAACCTGTTTAGAATCAGAGATTTACGCCATCGCAAACAACACGCTGGATGCGGTTGTTGAGAATGATAAACCAGGCCAGAAGATTTCCATCAATGCCATAGGGTGAAAGTTTGGATAACAGGCGCTGGTGGGGACTTTATCAAAGGCTTTTGAGAAGTCAAGAATAGCCATAGAGACGTTACTGTTTTGGTCAATTTGTTTAGAGATATCATTTATTGTTAAGAGGAGTTGTGTTTCAGTCGATCTTTTTGCGGAAGCCATGTTGTAAATCAGTTAAGATATTATGCTCATCAAGGAATTTCATCACATGTGAGTGGATTATATGCTCAAGGATTTTACTACAAACGCAGGTGAGGGAAATAGGTCTCTAATTAGCTGGGTTTTGTTTATCACTTTTTTTTAAAACACTACATATGTTTGCTTCTTTCCACTTGTTAGGGATAGTACCATTATCGACAGAGGTTTGAAAGAGATCAGTTAAAATTTCATAGAGGTCATCAGCATGTGCTTTTAGAAACCATGGTGGTATTTGGTCAGGACCTGAGGCTTTGTTGGGGTCTAGGTTATGCAGTTGCTTTTTGACACCCTCTGGGGTAATTATAAGTTGGTTTATTTTGCTGTTGGTAAGTGGTTTAGTTACAGGAATTTGGGAGGTGTTTTCTACTGTGAAAACACTGAAAAACTGGTCATTTAGAATGTTAGCTTTACTGTCACTGCAGAGTTTACCGTTATTTAGTAGATCAGACACACCTACAGAGTTACTTCTTAATCTTTTGATATAGGACCAAAATGCCTTTGGGTTTTTTTCGTTAAGTGAGTTTTTAAGTTTATCACAGATAAAGGTGTTTCTAGCTTCTTTGAGGTTTTATGGACAGCCTTTCTAAAGCTTTTATAGGTAGTCCAGTCATTGGCTTGTTGATTAGTCTTAGCTTTTTAAACAGTTTATGTTTTTCCTGCAGAGCGGCGTTGGATACGGGTAAACCAGGGCAGATTTAGTTTAGTTGAGGTGAATTTGTGAGGCGTGTTTTTATCAATAATCAATTTAATTTCTTGTTCAAAGAAATTCCATTTTCATCAACATCAATGGAGGAATTAAATTGAGTATAATATTGCAGTTCAAATTTGGTCAGGTCTTCTTTTATTCGTTTTATGTTAGCTTTTTTCTTTAAATAGATTTTACGTTTAGGTAACTTTTTACGAGGAGGGGAGATATTTAGGGTCAATTCAACAATATCATGGTCACTTATACCGGGAATGACATTAGCTGAGGTAACAGCTGGTGAATTGTTAGTAAAAACAAGATCAAGAATGTTGTTATCTCTGGTGGGTGACTGCACCATTTGAGTGAGATTGAATGAATTGGTCACTTCAAGAAGAATTTTGGCTGCTTCGGAGGAAGCGTTAGTTCCTGAAATAATGTTTTGACTCAGTCAATATTAGGTTGGTTGAAATCACCAGCAAGAATAACATTGTTTTTGTCAGCATTTTTACCAAGCTTTTGGAGGATTTTTTCAACTCAAGTAGGCTAGTGAGATCATTGTGACTGGGTCTGTAAAATGTTCCTATATACATGCTCTTTTCCTTAGGAAATTGGAATTTGGTCCAGATAATTTCGCAGTCAGAGTCTAATTTAGTGAGCTCAGTGAAAACCAGGTCATTTTTTATTGCCTGTAGTACACCACCATAAGTATTTGAATTTCTATCTTTGCGAACAACTGTATAGTTGTCGGGAATATTTCAGCGCTGGTAATTTGAAGAATTAAGCCAGGTTTCAGTGCCAATAATGACATCTGGGTCTTTTTCTTTTATAAGACTTTCCACGGAGGCCGTCTTGTTTCGAACACTCTGAAAGTTGATAACAAGAAGTTTTAGAGCCTTCCTTTTTTCCCTTTTGGGATTTGTTTTCAATTTGACATCGGGATGGTGGTTGGATCCCGAGTCAAGGCCAGAAGAATAATTTTGAAGAGGCTCATATGAGTTAGTACAGTTGATGGAATTGTTAGTTGAGAAGAAAGAATCAGAGAAGTTCATGAAGTCACAAGTGTCACACACCCAGGTACAGCTAGAATGCATGAGATCACTGTATTTTGAGTCGTCAATGCTACAGCACTTAGTGTGGATCCATAGATCACTTGTCACACTGTACTGCTTTTTCGGATCTCCTACACTGGAGTCCACACAGGCCACAAGGTGCCAAACATTCCAAACAAAACCAATCATCAGATGATGATGCAAGAGTATTAAGCTGCATTACTAATGCCTGCACACTTACTATGAACCCACGAGTCACAATCATCACAACAAATACCTTTCTGGTTATTTCTAACAGATTTGTTGCATTGTTTGCAAGGATATTTTGGGAGGGTCCAGGATTGCTTTCAATATCACCAGAAAGGGTAAGGAGTAAAAGGAGTAATTTTCTCCTGCGTGAGTTGAATTTTGTCAATTTCCAACTTGATTTGTATGCAGATGTAATTGCCCATCGATACAAAGATAAGTTGCAAGTGAGTGATTTGAATAATCACTAGAGCCAAAAAACATGGTAACCAGTTCCTGGGCGTTTAGAGGCAAATTTGATGCCTGGGATGAATGAGGTTGCACTTAATACAAGAAGTTTAGAGAGTTAGAGACTCGGGAGTATGTTAACAAGAACAATACAGGGAAGACCAGGTTGTGAGTGAGAATGAACATGATTGATGGCAAGAAGAATGAATATGCTTGACAAACAGGAAATACAGAATGGTAGAGCAAATAAACACTGCAATACAGAAAAGAATATGAATGGAATGACAATAAACAATAAACTTACTTAGGTCACAGTATTAATAATGTTCCGATCACCGAATAAAAAATGTGGAAATGGTAAAACTACAAATAGTGTGTTAGGCTATATAACATTAGGTTCACAATTGTTACTGTTAAAAAATAACAAACACAAAAACTGCATCAAATGATAACAAAAATAAATAGACAGGCAATGAAAAAGCACGAATAATCTGCAGAAATGTAAAACAATGATATATATCCAAGTGAGGTAAAAAGAATCCACAGTTAAGAGGTAAAATATCCAATAAATAAATCTGGTTGTGGAAAATACGTCTGCATTCAACTATGTACGCTCTACATGTTTCATATGTCCTTTATGGCCCCATCCATGTCCCACATGGCATCCCTTCCTATGTTTATATGCAATCACATCCTGTCACACTCCCTGACTAAGCATATTAAATAAAAAAGTCTGGTTAGGTCATATTACTGTAGCAATCAATCAATTAATCGCTGTAAGCCTAGCGGCTCGTTAACGCACTCCTCGGGGTCATTAAATAAGATGTGTTTGGCTGAAGTTTTTGAAGTAGAATTGGGACCACCCTGCAGTAGCCAGATTAGATACAGACCATCCACTCCAACTTTTCAGGCCAACCATCCACCTGGCACGAGGGCGCCCAGCATATCTTCTGGTACCAGAGGAAAGGCCTGACATCATGGGGGCAAGGCCTTTTGAACACAATGTCCATGCCACTTAGCTTGTTGCTCCAGGATTATGTCAGATGAAAAAAGCCATCTATCTCCCATCAGATGTTGTAGGTGGTCATTGGAAATTTTGTCAGACCATGTTAGTCCAAGCAGGCGCCGCCAGATAGTTCTTCCAAATGCATCAAAAGCTGCCAGGTCATTTTTTAACTTAATGTAGCAACTTTGTGCAAATGAGCACGATAATAAAGGTAGAGTTTAAGAAATCATGCCTGATACAACTGTTGGTGCCCAAATATTTTGAAGAATTTTAAGGATTTTAAATCTCAAGTACTACAAGAGAGACTTGAAGATCTCTGAAGAATATTGGAAAATTATATCATTTTACAGTTATCTTCTAAGAAAATATCAAATGTATTTTAGACTTTTTAAGGAAACTAGTCTTCAATCTTATCTTAAGTATCTCTGAAAAACTTTAACATTTTATAAGGAAATTTTAACCTTCCATAAGGATATCTAAAAAAACTTTAACTTTTTCTGAGGAACTCTGAAGAAACTTTAGCATTTTCTGAGGAATTCTCAAAAAACTTTAACATTTCTAAGGAAATCTCAGGACAAATCTGTGGACGGCCAGACGTAATCGCTATTACATAGGTTCGCATGATGCAATGCATGCGAACCAAAAATACCACAGACCACAGAATTGCTCATAAATTAATATGTAAGACAAATATTTTGTTTTAAAATATAATTGTATCATCTGCATATGTACTGATTTTTTTGTATCACCTTCACACTTAAAAATAAGCAAACAATTCAAATATTAAATACAAAAATATCAATACAAGAAAATGATACACTATGGGACAAGAAGACATTCCATCCAATGAGTTGAGAAGAGTAGGTAGTGATATGATTCAGATTTTTAAGCTTCTATGTGGTAGCGATGCTTTGACTTCATGTTACTTTATTTCTTGCATGTTTTAGCTAATCCTCATGTGACACGTGGTAACAGTTTGAAGTTGACCAAAGACTTCTCACAGATAGATATTTAGCGGTTTAGCTTTTCGCAAAGAGTTGCTAATGAGTGAAATGGTTTGCCTGAGTAGGTGGTTGGAACCAGTTCTGTTCACAATTTCAAGGTCAACATTGATAAGTTCTTTATTAACTCTGGATATCTTTGATTTTTGTTTTTGTTGTGGTGGTGGTGGTTTGGGCTTTTTATGGTGTGACTTACCCTTCTTAGCCCGTAATTTTGTTATGTTACAGTATGTTAAGAGGTATTCTCTAGGTCGGACATCCGGTAATGTAATCTCCGACTTCAGTCAAAGGGAAAAACAAACATTTAGGCATACATATGAATTCGATTGCAGTCAATGGAGAAAACATATTTTTGTCATTTTTCAACACATACTAGTCATAATTTGTTTTTCTTAAAATATGTTGTGTATTTTCTAAATAGGGCATAATAGTTTTCAACATAACAATTAACATAAGTACCATTAATTTTCACTGACTGGCTGAGGCGGTACAAGTTTTCATAAAAAATATTCCATTGACTGTAATGACAAAGTTTGCCCTCTCGTAGTTTCTAGGCCTACACTGTCACGGTTACATCGACTCCGACCTCGGGAATGAAAAAAAAGAATAGCAAAGTATAGGCCTAGGCCACAGGTGTTCCTAGCGTTATGGCAACTTAATATAGGCCTAGGCCTATATCTGATATGTATTAAGAAGTATACGTTACCATGACGCTAGGAACACCAGTGGCCTAGGCAGGGTTATTATCATCCCTCAGTAGCCTACCGGTTGACATTGGGATTGCCAGTCATAACCAACGGCAACATGGCTGGTATCAGTCTGACGGTACTACACAAGAGTATTAATATTATTTTTATTATTGCACTTGTAGCGCCTCTCCCGTGAATCGAAGCGCTTTACAATAAAATTGATAATACATGGCCTAGACAAAGTCTTAGGCCTAATATACAATATATAAAAAACAAAACAAGAATTGCAGGAAAAAATAGGCCTGGGTAGTACAAGAATAAAAGAATTTGCACAAGTATTTTGATCAATAGGCTTACCTCAGAAACACCATCATTTCGATCTTTGTCTTTTCTTTAACTTGTTATATTATATGACCTTCCCTCTGTTTACAACCAAGCTTTGTATAATATTTTCTTAAATTGATACCATTCATGACGTTTTTCTATTCCGTAATGCTTCTTTTCATTGTAGCGTATGCTTAGTCAAATAAGATATAGGCCCTAGGCCTAACTGTTGCAAGTACTAGTAGTGTGTAGCAAGGCATAGGCCTATTGGTGCTGTGCAACTCTCCTCAAAGTTCCACCGCGAAACAAAATTCCCGCCGTATATTCACGTATTAGGAGCTTTAGATTTCACGACGCGTAGTGCGACGGAAAGTTAACCGACAATGTTGCCTACGTCGTCGTACTTCTTTACCCGTCCTGTTGGTTTTGCGCTTTAGATTTTTACGACGGGAAAAATGAGTCATGTGATCAGTCCTGTGATTACACTCGGTTACATATCTTAGTAGCGATGTTCGATCGTAGCATCCTTCAATTATGATTAGTACTTTTGGAAGAGCGAACCTTCATCAAAGTCACGCACTTCGATAGGATCAACTTCTTCACAAGTAACCGAAGATTATACATTATATGATAAAGATATGTAAACATTTTCAAGATGTACGTAAACTATCTGCGCGCCGTTGAAAATGCAAATACTTCATAATTCTTTACTTTCAAACATTAATTTTTAAAATAACAAAGACAAAATTTGAGTCAAATATTCATTTGGTGAGCAAAAAAAAATAACAATTGCTCAATTATCTTAAAAATGTAGATTGGTATGACAACATATAACACCACACGCTCTTCGAAGTTGCCGTTTTCAGCACGTGTTAACACCTAAAACCCGGTATAGAATTTCAACCCAGTCTCTCTGTTATATCATGTATTGTGTATAACACACGATGTACAATGTGTATAAAATTGTGTATTACACCATGGAGATACTATTTGCATGATTACACACACACAAATTAGATGCCTTGTTATTTGAGTGTAAACGATTCGGGTGGTGCGGTGGCATGCTTGCATTATATTAGCTGATTCTCTGCGTTATTTTGGACGCAATATTTACGCAGGTTGTTGTTTTATTGTTTCACTGCATTAATCGAACATGTCCATGCATTAGCAGTTGCAATCATTATCGATAACAGTCACAAGCTGTATTACGGAATGGAATAAATAAAACCAATCCATTGCCTAAACAAACTTTACAAGTTTTGATGGGCCTCGGTGTGCGGCCACCCAAAGAAGCTCTTTGAGCCACCATACCATGTTTGCGCGCGGCTATGGCACTTATTTGAAAATGATTAGCAAGGTGATTAGCAAAACAGTAAATAAAATCAATGAAACTCAAAGGCACTTGGTTGAAAATTGGA
This sequence comes from Chiridota heheva, assembly GCA_020152595.1. Lineage (NCBI taxonomy): Eukaryota > Metazoa > Echinodermata > Holothuroidea > Apodida > Chiridotidae > Chiridota > Chiridota heheva. The sequence goes on from JAIGNY010002625.1 coordinate 13,337, forward strand.
TAAAGCTCAAAGCAAAAAGCTTCTCCACAAGGCAATTGGATGAAAATTGGATGAAACTTAAAGGCGGTAAATGGCCCGCATGATAAGGACTTAGCTATATCGGACTTCGGAATTTCCTAATTGAACCAAAGAGAAGCTCTTTGATCGAACTACGATAGGTGTATCACTTTATATATTTAATTATAATGAATATAGGTAAATGAGTGGTTGCAGGAGTTTGTCTCGGTGTTTGCGTTACGTGAGTTGCTGTTCAATATTGACTTTAAAAAAAAAAAAATGGAAAGCCTTCATGAAGACTGTCAATTGGATTGCTTAAAATTAGAGGAATCTGTCGGTTCTTTTAATAATATAAATCGCCTGAGCAAGTTGTCTTATTGTCTTTTGGGTGCCTTGAAATATTTTTGCAAAACTTAATA
>JAIGNY010002626.1:0-14552 GCA_020152595.1 Chiridota heheva
TTATTAATTTCAAGCCTGGAACACCTACATGTAGTGCCTTGAAACTAGAACCAACGTTTTTGGAGAGGGTATTCAAATTTCTTATATATTGTAACTCTGTATGCTGTCTTGTAATGCCTACTAAGGCAAATTTATCGAATGTATGTAAATATAAACGTGAATAATGTACGCTATGTTGCGATAATTTAAGACCCTCTGATCGCCGTATAATCAATGATGCCTTGCCTGACGATTTTTACAATTGTTTGGGCGAGATTGTATTAAATAATATTTAACGGTAACGTTACGTTGCCTGATCCGATCAAACACGCTATTCGTTCTTATTTACCGATTATGAAGGTCATGGGATCAAATTAGATCCCTCGAGCTGTGCGGAAGGAAGCATTTAAGAAACATGTTGTGAGTAAGAGAGGAGTCTACCTACTGTGGTGTAGCGGTTATCATACCTGTCTACAGACCACGAGGCCCCGGGTTCAACCCTGGGGTGGGTAGACACGCCAGTGCACCACAACTGGTTATCAAAGGCCGTGGACATTGACTTGGTTGTCGATGTTATGTCTGTCCGTACGTCGTACCTGTGTTCTCGTCCGGGTCGTATTAAGCGTTTCGTGATAGCATTGTTTCTATCATAACCGATTACGCAGGTGACGACCCCGTCATTGTAATTGTGTGTTCACTCGTTGTCGTCGTAAGAGAGGTCAAAAGGGTGGAAAGGGCTCTACAATAAGCGCTGCAAACTGTATGGACTGTGATAGGGATACCTCGCGAACTGTTTGAAAGTGTGCCGAAGTTAGAGACGAGAGGTGTTGCCAAAGGACTGGGGAAGATATTCGGTCATGGAGGACCTAGATTGAAAAGACGATAAAAAAATCGGTGATTTTACCGTACGCACAGTACTAGGTCATGACGACCAATTATAATAAACCCACTATAGAGACAAAGCATTTGTTTGATATCGATACAGAATTACGCAGTATACAAGAGAGCTCATTACCCCCGTCCATAAAAATGAACAAGTATCAGGAATTATTGCAAGAACATAAGAAATATGACGCTGAGATAGCACGTAGAACAATCCAGCACGTGACACACACACCCCCAACTAATATTCAATTACCCTTTAAAAAGGATGAAAGTAGTACTAGCGTGAAGTTACCGAAGATATTGTCTGCATCGATTTCCGAAAAAGAACAGGGCGAAGCTAGGGCTTTCCTTAATGCTATCTGGTCAGACATGGGGCATACATATGTTTGATGAAACAGGCACGTTTAAGTCTGGCGAGTTTGCAATACGAGGTTTGAATTTAAGCGATTTGCTGCTTGAGGGTGCTTCACCCATGCGGAAAATGAAATCAGCCGGATCCTGGGAATTTGCTGATGCACTAGCCAAAACATCGACACCTGCAATGCTTATACCTAACAGAGAATTACGTGAGATGGTGAATTTGATTTAAATTCGTCGGATGGGAAGGATGACGGAATTTCAGCCGAGGACATCAAGGGGGTAATACCCGATACATACGAAGAGGAGACTGGCGTTACAGGGCTTGTAAAGACGTGGGATAATTTTTAATATGGCATCAATCCCCACATTTAGTGTGTCTGAGTTCTTACGGAAATTAGATTGTACTTGTGCGTGTTGTGGTGGACACATCGATGTTAGGGCCCTTTTACAATACAATTGTGTGTTTGGATGATGACTGGCAGCCAGTTGAGGAGCGAAGGTGACGTCGAGGATGGTATTGGGTAATTAAATGCTTAATGTATCCAGGAGCAAGAGAGAGTTGAGATTTATAAGTAAGGAGGAGCAGCTTGTACAATGATTGCTGTTTTACTGGAAGCCAAGATTTTTGATGCTAAGTAAGCTAAGTTTATGGCAAAGAAGGTTATTCCATAATCCTGGACACTACTGTTCAGACTCTTATGTTCAGATATGTAAAACTTATGACATAGTAAGTTGAGAGCAGATTCTAATTTCATACATTTTTTGTTGTTTTAAGTTTAGCAGTTGATGACTTAAATAACAACTTTCCAATCCGACTGTTCATCGGAGTCATATGATCATGTTTTTGAAGATATGTATTTAAACAAAATGTATGAGTGTATGTGTGTGTGACGGCTAGCTGGTAAACATGACATCTCAAGAACGGTACACATATAGCCCATGATCTGTAGATGTGCCCTATTGTTTTTGATGGTGATGTCATTCATATTAATGAGTAGGCGAGGCTTAATGTAAAAATCTTTAAATGTTCATATTTTAACAACCACAGGTCTTGTTTCATATTTGGTCTAAATATGATGTTAGCTGGTGTGTTCATGTTGATGTTGTAAAAACGCTGAATTTCATTAGTATGCATAGTGGGCGGGGCTTACCATGATTTTGCTGAAAAGAGCTTGTAAAGACTGTATCTCAAGAACAGTAAACTGGATTTATGTCATATGTGGTACACAGATAGCTCATGGTTGGTACATGTAGATGTACCCTATTGTTTTTGATGGTGAGGTCATGGGTATTATAAGTAGGTAAGGTTTAAAGTGAAAATCTTTAAATGTTCATTTTTTAAGAAACACATGTCTGTTTTGTTTCATGTTTGGTATAATTATGATGTTAGCTGGTGTGTACCTGTCTATGATGTAAAAACTTCGAATCTCATTATTTTACATAGTGGGTGGGGCTTAATATGATTTTGCTGAAAGAGCTTGTAAATGCAGTATTTCGAGAACAGTAAACTGGAGTAATGTATTATATGGTACACAGATAATCCATGGTCTGCAGATATGACCTAATGTTTGTAGTGGTGATTTCATGCTTATTGATAAGTGGGCAGGGCTTCAAAGTGACATTTTGAAAAAGTGATAAATGAGCAACTGTTTGTCCATTTTGCATCATATTGGAGATGATAATTTTGTTGGTTATTGTGTACATGCTTATGTTATCAACAGGTGTCTTTAATATGCATGGTAGGCATGGCTTAATGTGAAAGTGCTAAATAATGTAAACACAATAAACGATATATCAGATTGATGCTATATGTGGTATACAGATGGTCATGGTCTGTACGTATATTCAATGTTGTGGTAGTGATGCCATGAATGCTAATGAGTAGGTGGGGCTTGCTGACAAATTCTTGAAATAGAACAAATGAGCAATCATTTGTGCATCATAATTGCTTTGATGATGTTAATTATTGTGCAAATGCTAATGTTGTCAACATTTTTATTGATTTGCATGGTGGATGTGGCTTATAAATAAATATGGAACAAATATTTTATGATAAGCAATTACATGACAGTTAATACAAAGTTAATCAATCAGCTTATGAAAAAGCATCAGAGCCACAAAACCTTTTAGTTCTGGTTTTATTTTCAATATATTTTCTGATTATCTATCCAATGGTACTGCTACAATCTTGGACAAAGTTAATCACATCTTTATGTCCCTTGTACTCCGTCTCAATGTTGGAAGTGAGGAGGATTATCCCGGGATACTTTTGTTTAAAGCAACATTGAAATGAGGTAGAAGGGGAAACGTATGACAACTATTCTGTCCAAGAATGTAGATGTTGCTAGTAGTGTTTTAAACAGAAACCTCACTAAGAATTTTTGACCCTTGGATCCCTCCAACCCAACACCCTTGATTTTCTTGAAGTCAGGGATAATCCACACCATTCAACACGAGAGACTCTTCACAATTCATTGACTAGCAGCCAGCCATTGTTACACCATACAGAACACAGGGGTAATTTATATCTTCAAACTGACAGCATCTTTAAAGTATATTCACAGTTCACTTGTTAGTAACCAGCTGTTACATTGTACCAATAGATAATTTATCTGGGGCTCAAGCCACATAACTGCTGTTCACAGTGAAGCAAATCAGATTTGTCCTTGGCTGAGTCTAAATATAAATATACATTATATGTTTGAGAGGACTTTATGCAAAACCCATGAATGATTGATGGACTATTCCTCGTAAGGATGGGTATTTCCTCATGTTTATTTTGTTGCTGTTCAGTTAGTTTATTTTGTTGCATATCTCTCATTCCAGACTGTGTAGAGCTCAAAGACCTTGGCATGGTTACATCTCCTGTAACGAGACCTCAGAGGGGGCCAGTCATGTGTGGTGTGGTGTGAGGAGGGGTACACCTTTACTGTCCCTCCAAAGAACAAATACATTTGTGGACCGAGCACCAACTTCACCTGGAACCATCAAGCAGCAGGGGACATTAGACCAAGACTTCCAGCTTGCTCAAGTTTGTACTTTTCATTTTGTTTAAAAATTAGTTCCTCAGCCAGGTCTGTCATATTTGATAATAGAGAATAAAATTAACAGAACTGTGAATAATTTTCTTTTATATTATTTCCCATTCAGGATATATTTAATTTTAAAAGCTGTCGCTGAGTTTTGTTTACAAATGACTGGAGTAGAAAGTCTACTCTAGACTAGTGATGTCACACCCTAATCTTCTTAACATAGATTAAATGGATTGTATTGATAAACAGTTTGAAGGATTAGTTCATGGGTCAGGCAAGTCCATCTTATATAAAAAAGGACTTTAAAAGAAACAAAATGGTGAAGAAAGCATTCAATAATCTTATTCCGTTAAGAAGATGAATATTTAAAGTTTGGTAGCATTTGTGTAGAAACAACTGAAATCAGACTAGTTGTGATGTCATTGCCTCTGATTTCTCAAAGTTTTATGTATTTTATCATATATTTCCTGAGATTCTGTGGCTTAAAAATGTCAAAGTAAAACTAAATCTAATCTAGTAAGGGTATTTATGATATACCAACTTACCAAAGTTTGAGGAAAAGTAATTTAAAAGTGAAAAATGTAATAAACTTTTTTTAATTACATTAAAAATTGTTAAGAATATGAGGATAAAGACACCAATTTTTCATAGTAGACTTACTACAGCAATCATTTTTACACAGATAAGACAGAGATTTAAACTTGAATATCTCCTTAACGGAATAAGATTTTTGATTGCTTTTTTCACCATTTTGTTTCTTTTAAAGTTCTCTTTTATATAAGATAGACTTGCTTTACCACTGAACTAATCCTTTAACAATATAAAATGTATTTTATTAATAATCAATTAAAACTTTATATTATTAAAAATACTTACAGTTACTTCACTATTTCGTTTAAAAAGACTTGTTAAAAGAAAGATTATCAATTTCCAGTTGTTAAGATCCTTCTTTCATTTTCCCTTGAATTAGAATTAAAACAAAGTTTAAAAACTTTTTTGGGCATACCCAATGGTTTCTAAGTTTGATAAAAAATGGTGGAAGATACTTAAATGAAATATATAAAATCTTTTTAGGAATATGAAAATGCGACATCACATCTAGTCTGATGTCAGTTGTTTCTAAACGTCTGTTAGAATTTAAACATATACAAGAAGAAAAATTGAAGAATAGTTTTTGTTAGTATTTTGATATCTTTATTGTCCTTTATCATATGATTTGAATCTGCTTGACCACCTGACTTGTCCTTCAGGAATAATCTGATAATCCATAATTAGTTGTACAAATCGTTTTACATGATGAACTTCCAAACTTATTAAAAACTGGTCTTCAAATGTCTTTTCATGATACCACAATTTGAAATAAACACCTATCAAATCACTTAGTTTTAATTGCAAATCATCAGCACGAGTAAGCCTTGTTCAGCACAATTTGTTGTTTATCATCCTCACTTTGCTTGAGTGCACTTTTACACAAAAGCTCTATGTATGCAGTAACTGATAAACTCATAAGTGGCCAAAGCTGATAATTGGCCAATTCACATAACACTGTGGCTTTGTGTATGGCCAAGCACTTTAGCAGTTGTGGTTTTGGGTTAATAATATAAGAAAAGGATAATGTATATTGGGGTTGGAAATATAATCTCCCGGTTAAAATGTAGAAAACAGTCGAGACTTGTGGGGTAAAAGCTATAGCATGAGAAGTTTGTAATGTATATATATTATCAAATACAGTTATTACTGACATGTCGAGTATATGATTGTCTTTAATCTGTCATTGTATATCTTGTACATTATAAAGCTTTGATGATGATAAAAGAATTGCACAACATTGTTAGTTTTCAAATATATTAAAATATCATGAAACGTTAAAAAGAAAAGTATTTCAGTGCTTTTAAAAGTCAACTAGAATTTTATATTAGGGTGAAACAATAAAAAATATTGATGTATATCAAAATATCAATAAAGAACCAAGCTCAATTTCTAATCACGTTAAATCTCTTTATGTTTATTCAACAGGTTACAGGTGTGTCCAACTTATTAACAGTTTAACAGTTTATTTCTTTGATTAGGCCTCAGGCCTTTTTTCAAAATAATACATGCACAGTGTACAGAAAAACAAAGGTACAAATGAAAATATGAACAGAAATAATGACAATTTTCAACATAGTAGTCTTCAAAATAAACAATTTCTGCGCGATATTTCAAAGCATGAATTAAAAACTTACTTTATGCAATAAAGACTTGTTTCTAGTATTAAGCAAACTATTACATTTATGGTACGTTGGTAAACAAAAGAAGTACCGAGGTAAATCAAGTGGACGAGGTTTGTAATAAAAAGGACACTACCAAAAAGTGGAATTCATCCTCAATCTGATGTAAATTACAAAGATAGCACAATCTTTGGTTACGTGATACATTAAATCTACGCCATATGTGAATCTCCAGATCGAGACCACAACATCTAAATTTACTTAAGATCATGCGGTGATACCAATATATTCAATATATCATAATTTATCAATCAATATATTGATTTGAGACCAATTTCAATATCAATGATATCACACTATTTCTAAATATTCATATACAACTGAAGCCTAGATGTTATGTTTTATATTTTTCTTATTGATTTTATCCAAGGACGGGTGAAACGGTCAGGAGTGGAGACTGTCCTGCAGGTTGACCTTCCAGGCCTGACGTGTGCCTCAGCTGCGGAGGAACGTCTTGCGGAGAAAGAGATTGCGAGGGTCCTCGAACAGAAACGGAAATTTGTACCTTGTCTTCGTAAAGGGACGTGTGAATTGGTTGACACAAGGGTGCGTTTTTGGAATTTATTGGGACTTTGAATTAATGGGTGCAAAGTTTGATGGGTGCAAATTTTGATGGGTGCAAAGTTTGATGGGTGCAATGTTTGATGGGTGCAAAGTTTGATGGGTGCAAAGTTTGATGGGTGCAAAGTTTAATGGGTTTAAAGTTTAATGGGTTCAAAGTTTGATAGATGCAATGTATCATGTTTTCTCATATAGTGACCTACAAACTGATATATGCGTGGATTTGGTTTGCTTCAACTTTTATGAGGATGCATTTCGTAAGAGTTGTGAATGACTGAATATTCATGTACATGTCGGTCCCCTTTCATTGATGTTTATTTTTATTTTTGAATATACATTGATTAATGTTTTGTTTTGCTGCAGTATTGTTTTATTTACTTCATTGCACAGCCCTACAAACACACTGGTACAAAGCACTGAATAATACAAACTAAAATCCCCCAGCTGAAAATTTAAATGAATCAGAAAATGTGCGAATTGTCAATAAGTGTAAGTACAGCTTTTTAATTCAAACCATTTGTATACATTCTGAAAGAAAATGACCCCCAATAGTGAATGAATGGTGAGACAACTGGAGAAGAGGTAAATCATTTATTTTGTAATAATTAAATACTGTATTGTCTTTGGACCAACCCCACAAAATAATCTAACCTCACTACTGTCAAGCAGGTATATTCACCAAACAAACATCTACTTACTTTTTTGTCTAAGAAAAGGAAATCTAATTCTGCCATTTTTTTATATTTTTAAATAGATTGCAAATTGTGCTTCAGAGAGAAAAGTGAGAAAAAGAAGCCTGAACCAAGGTGGCTCTGCTGTTCCAATAATTTCACTTACGCTGGCACAGAATTATACATCATCAGAAAATGGATTTGTTGGTAAGAATTATATTTGTATCTTTTTAGCTCTTGGACTATAATTTAACAGGGGTAACTACTTCTCCAGTCTTTTTTATGAAGTGTTAAAAAGTGCCATCTTTACCTATGATGGAATGCAGGTTAAAAGGCATTAAGATGCCTGAAAGTCCAGATCTTGGTTCATATTGAAGGTGGAACAATTGCTTACTATTACTCTTGTCCAGTCTGTTTAAAAAAACAGATAACATCCATAACATCAGTTTCTATTTATGGACCCTGTGCAGGGGGTCCAAATATGCATTTCTTTTCCAATTTATGGAAGGAAGTTGCCAGAGATATGAAATGGGGAAGAGTATATTTTTTTGGATCCCCAGCCACGTTGTCATTCCTGGCAATAAGAGAGCCGACAGAGCTCCCAACAAAGCTCTGTCAAATAGCATTTCTCCTTTTCTAATTCCACACTCAAGACTTCTGTCTCTCCATTTCCAATTACATCAGTAAGACCTGGCAAGACTCCTTTAACCAGAAACAAACTTCATACCATTCAAATCCAAAGTTGGGACCAACACCCCCCTGCACAGTGCAATCGATATGAGGACGTCGTTGTCACCCGCATCCGCCTCGGTCACTCCTCTGTAACCCACTCCTCTCTCACCACACTCCCATCTTCTTCTCGGCTCCCCTGCCCCTCTCTGCCCCACCGGCAACACCGAACTCTCCATCAAGCATATCCTCTTAATCTTTCCACTATACCTGGATACTCCAGGTCTTTTCTATCCTCACCCACCTCAATCTTGGATCTAATAAAAACAATCCTTCCTCCAACATTATCAATTTCCTCACAACAACAACCTATTTTATCATATCTAATCTTCCTTTATTTTCCCTTCTACACTAACCTTACACACCCCTTTCTTTTCACCTTATATTTTTTCTCCCAAATTCATCCTATATTTCCCCTTTTCTTCCTCTCAATCCTTCATCTCTTCTGCCCAAACTCTTACACTTTAAGTTTTTAACATCCTCTTGGCACATTTAATTCTGACTGTCACAGTTCCGTTAAACATCAACAAACATACAACAGATATGAAATGGTGACCTACTCCTAAAACAAAATTTCCCTGCAAAGGGTTTGTTAATATATCACGTGAAATGTTTGACCAATTTTGGTGGTATGTCTCTTTACCCCCTACCACATGCAGAGGGTAAAGAAGTGCATTTTCTTTTTGCCTTGTCTGATGTCAAAACAAATAATATCTAATTCAGATTTTATCAGTCAGTCAGTACAATGGTTCAGAATAATCCTGAAAATCACAGATTTTATTAGAACTCCAAACAAGTGAAGTTTGCCATTTCAACTTAGTAAATGATCAGGAAGGTATATGATGTTGCTTGCTCCCTGGGGGTGAATAGTACCTTAGATATCATAGGTATTATTTTACATTGTTTTGATTTAGGTTATAATGATTACGTCATCAGGAATCTAGAAACATCGTTGAATTCTATCGCCAAACTGATTCACAACCAGCAATTCATCCTCTTTCATGTGGAAAGGCCGATCCTGCCTGACAACTCCACCATCTATGTTGATGGGTGGAATATTTGTCCCCATGGAACCATCGAGTCGCACTCGGAGGGCTTTTGTGGTGAGTTAAAATACTTCTTTTTGTAGATTTTCTGTAGTTTTTTACACTTTTTGTTAAAATTTGTTAACTTGTTGCTCAACATTTAATACATTTGCAAAAAAAAAAAAATGGAAGGAAATACCATAAAGAACATCTTTTTTACCATTTTATTCAAAAATATAACATTTATTGACTAATAACAAAGGTCATGATATTTTGATATTACTTGCGACATTCTGCTGATAAATGCACAAAATATGTTGATAAATGCAGAGCAATCTGCTGATAAATGTGAAGGCAATGTGCTTATAGATGCGGGGGGCTAATTGGCTGTTTAATGTGGGGAAATATGCTGATAATTGCGGGAATAAAGCTGATAAATGGGGGTAATCTGCTGGTCAACTATTCTATTAAAAACCATTTTTTTTTCATATGAAGAAATTCATTTTCCATTTATATAGAAGGTAATCAATCATCAGTCAGAAAGAAAAGTATTAATGACAGTTTTATTATCTAAATTACATTTAAAGTCTTATTCTCTCCCACATTTCAGTTGCTTGCGGTCGTGGCACTTACTACTCGCGTGATCCAGACACAGAAGACTTTGAGTGTAAACCGTGTCCCTCGACACTTATCAAGATAAAGATGAAGAAGAGTCTTGCATCCCATGTCCACCAGGAACAAGAACTTTCACTGAAGGGTCAATCAGGAGCACTGACTGCATAGGTAATAGACTTTGCTTTATTCTTTAGAATTCACATCTCGAAAGGAGCAGGCATGAGACATTTGTTTGGTGGCATTATATTCAGAGAAGGTCCATGATGAAAAATGTCATTCATTTCGCTGAAAACATTCAAACCTCAACAAGGCTTTTTCTTAAATCACTATATTCTTCTTGGTCTAATAGTCCAATGTAGATCTGTGATTGCATAACAATCATTCAAAATATTAAGCAAGAGCAGGAATGTCATGAAGAATAAAGTTCATCTTTACCAGTCCGGTTCGTACCCCCGATTGGGAGAACAGTTTTGTTCATCCGATCAGGGGATTCTTTTCAAAAGTATCCACAATGCATCAATCCAAATTCAAAGGAGGAATAACATAAGAATCAGACACATTTCGAGCGTGGTAACGTTGTCAAAAATAATTCCCGAACAAAACTTTAAAATATTTTTCTTTAGAAAATCTTGTTGAAAATTGCGACTGCCTAAGATTACTCTTATTATTACACATAATACAAAGTCACCACTTTTTTCAAATTTCTCGAAAAGCGCACGATTAATTTTAAAAGCGCATGGTGAAAAGATAATCATTTAAAAGCTAAAAGATAAATTGTAAAAAAAATCAAACCCTTCGCAGTGGTTGAGTTCCCTGCGCTCGAAATGTGTCTGATTCTTATGTTATTCCTATACAAACTTTGAATTTGGATAGATGCATTGTGGGATACTTCTGTAAAGGATTTTAATGGGAGAATAAAACTGTTCTCCTAATCAGGGGTACAAACCGGACAGTTTACAACGAATGAGAAGCAAAATGCTATTTACCTTTTGACATGAATTTCAGTGTTAAAAAATATTGGATTGAACAGAGAATTGGGTTGGGCAAAACACAACACAATTTTCTACTTGAGGAGGGGTGTCAAGTAAGACTAATTAAAATATTGTTGGATAATTTATTAATTCCTGTAATATATAATATAAACAGTACAGTGTATCCATGGTCGGGGAGAATATGGGTCTAGACCACCACCTTTTAGAAAGAGTCATTTATTAAGGTCCCACATTTGGTCATTGACATCAAAAGTCATGTTTGGACCGCTCCACCCTCACATATTGTATCAATTCAAGCTTCACCTCTGGATATGAAAAGGTGATGGAAGATTAAACAAAGTCATGAACTTTCATGATAATAATAATGTATGTTCTAGTTTCATAAGATTTGTTTTATTTTGGTTTCTTACTTGATATGGTTTATATATGTTATGAAAAATACAATCTCTTTCAAGGATTTATCATCATCGTAGTTCAGTGAGTCATAACCGACTCTTTGTGACTCTTTTGGTAATAGAGTTTCACCTTTGTCTAACCAAAGTAAAATATTAGGCCAGATTCATGCCTGTCAAAAGAAAAAGATTACTTAGAATAAAAACATAAATGTACAACTTGCAGAAATTAATAAGGGTGCAAAGAGATCATTTAGTTTGCTTTAAAAAAATAGGATTCATTGCCTTGTAATTTTCAGATATACCATTTAAAACTTTTAATTTAGATGAAGGTACATGTAGCATGAAATGTATCAAAGATGGGTTGAATATACTAACATTTTCTCCTTTTTAATTTTTGCCACAGCTTATGAAGAAGAAGTTCCTGAGCACACCCTTGGTAGTCATCTGTCACTCTTGGAGAAGTACCACGTAATGGCTGGTCTTGCTTTCCTTCTCTGCATAATTGTTGCATCACTTGCATTCGTTCACTTTTGTACGAACAGGTAAAAAGTGTGGAGGCATATGACACCCTTTCCATCCCCCTTCCAAGATTCACCAGTGGCGCTGCTAGTGTCAGTGTGGAGGCATATGACACCCTTTCCATCCCCCTTCCTTTTGTTATGCTCACATCTTTCACCAGTGGCGCTGCTAGTGTCATGGGGGCCCGTGTGGAGGCATATGACACCCTTTCCTTCCCCCTTCCTTTTGTTGTGCTCACATCTTCCACCAGTGGGGCTGCTATGGGGGCCCGTGTGGAGGCATATGACACCCTTTCCTTCCCCTTCCTTTTGTTATGCTCACATCTTCCACCAGTGGCGCTGCTAGTGTCATGGGGGCCCATGGATAATAAAGAACTCAGGCCCAATAACAAACATATCGCATTGTCATTGCTACTGTAGTGGGCCCCAAATCTCGTATCATTACACCACTGTTTCTCACTTTTATGATTAGGCTAAAATGATAGTAAAAAAATGGTTCAACATTTGACGAAATTGCTCATTTATTTTTTTTAGTTATTCCAAAATTGAGCTATATTTAATTGGTCAAAATCTGCTGCAATATTTTGTAGCAGAGCTGACCTCATGCACATGATCCACTTCATTGCCGATCGACCCTCTAAATAAAATGGCCGGAATCTTAGTTTCTGTGAGTCAGGGCCAGTTATATGCATTTATACCAAGGTAATTTGGCATCGTTTGTCCTCCTATTATTAGATGTGTACACCTGGAACCCATTGCTTGTTTTGTTCTGCATCCCTCCTTTTACATCAGAATTAAATAACATGCTAAGGAAACTAGACATTGTTTAGAAACACCAGCAAATTGTTAAAATTTTCATCAAAAGAAGAGTATTTATAAATTTGGTATGTTCAAAGTTGTATATTAATTCCGTTCAGTAATTATTATTTTAGGTACTGTTTAATTTTTTTTTAAATTAAATTCTTGTTCTCCCTATATGGCATTTGCTGTCAATTTGCAATTCTTATCAATAAATCAATCAATAAACCAATTGACCGATTGATCATTATCTGAAATCTATATTAAGACTGTGTGGTAATTCTTTATCTAAAAAGCAATCCTATTTTCCTTTTCTTTCAGACGAGAGAGCAATTATGTTCCTGTTCGTGACAAATTGACCGAGAACTCTTAATAGTTGAAAACCCGTATTTGGATGATGGAGAAACAAATATATTAATAATATTTTTTGTATTGAATTATGGTGGTTCGGAATTGAAGGTTTATGGGCATGTGTATACAACACGAGCTATATCATTTAAAAGTCTGTTAGAATTCATCAAAATGGGGACATTTGTATTAAACTCGGTAACTAAAGGTGTGGTAACGTTACCTATTTTGAAAAAAAATTATGTAGATGTATGAATTTATTATTTTTTCATGTTTTTTGCATTTTTGTTTGTAATAATTTGCCACAATACTTTGAAGGAGAGCAGCTGATTCTGTCAAATGGTTATCTTAGCCTTACATCAGCATTAACAGTCATGCTTGGTTATCTTAGCTGATACATCACACTTGGTTATCTTAGCATCAATAATCATGTTTGGTTATCTTAGCACATCTTTTATGCTTGGTTATCAGCATCAACAGTCATGCTTGGTTATCTTAGTCTTACATCAGCATCAACAGTCATGCTTGGTTATCTTAGCCTTACATCAGCATCTACAGTCATGTTTGGTTATCTTAGCCATACATCAGCATTAACAGTCATGCTTGGTTATCTTAGCCACACATCAGCATCAACAGTCATGTTTGGTTATCTTAGCCATGCATCAGCATCAACAGTCATGTTTGGTTATCTTAGCCATACATCAGCATCAACAGTCACATTTGGTTATCTTAGCCATACATCAGCATCAACAGTCATGTTTGGTTATCTTAGCCCCACATCAGCATCAACAGTCATGCTTGGTTATCATTAGCATCAAAGTCCTTGGTTATTTTACATCAGCATCAACAGTCATGTTTGGTTATCTTAGCCATACATCAGCATCAACAGTCATGTTTGGTTATCTTAGCCATACATCAGCATCAACAGTCATGTTTGGTTATCTTAGCCATACATCAGCATCAACAGTCATGTTTGGTTATCTTAGCCCCACATCAGCATCAACAGTCATGTTTGGTTATCTTAGCTATACATCAGCATCAACAGTCATGTTTGGTTATCTTAGCCATACATCAGCATCAACAGTCATGTTTGGTTATCTTAGCCATACATCAGTCAGTGTTTGGTTATCTTAGCCATACATCAGCATCAACAGTCATGTTTGGTTATCTTAGCCATACATCAGCATCAACAGTCATGTTTGGTTATCTTAGCCATACATACATCAGCATCAATCAGCAGTCATGTTTGGTTATCTTAGCTATACATCAGCATCAACAGTCATGCTTGGTTATCTTAGCCTTACATCAGCATCAACAGTCATGTTTGGTTATCTTAGCCATACATCAGCATCAACAGTCATGTTTGGTTATCTT
>JAIGNY010002627.1:0-13912 GCA_020152595.1 Chiridota heheva
TCACCCAACTGCACAAGGCAAAGGCATAACATGAGCTGTACATGCCATGGTCTTACCGCAAATTACACATAAGCCTTAATTCATTATTGCTTGCGTCAAGGAGTCAAGATATCTGTAGTCAAAGTTTGGTGTATTTGCATGCTAATGTTGAAATGTCATTTACTAATTTCGACTCTTACTTGCTACATTTAGTGTTTGATTATTAAACTAATATAATCTTAACATTCCAGTGTTATTTTTTTGGAGTGAATGTATTTTGTGTTTTTTCCTTCAATCAATTGTAATACAAACTGTAGTTGTAAAATTCGTATCATCTGATAATTGTCATGATTGTTACAAGAATGCAACTCGTTGCATTGGTCAGTATTGTTAGCGTTTTAAACAACATTAGTCTAGTGCGCAAACCCCAATATTGAGCTGAACCGTAACATTTGGTTCATGCGATGTTTTTGTGTGTATGTATGTATATATGCATGTATGTATGTGTGTATGTGTGTATGTATGTATGTGTGTATGCATGCATGTATATATATATTCATAATGTATATGTATGTGTGTATGTTTGTATGTATGTATGTGTATATATATATATATATATATATATATATATATATATATATATATATATATATATATATGTATATAATATATGTATATGAATATATGGTTGATATTGAGCAACAGTACATAAACACCCTAAGGTAGTGTCACATCTTCTGGCAAACCATATATATATATATATATATATATGTATGTATCTATATGTATGCATCTATATATATATATATATATATATATATATATATATATATATATATATATATATATATATATATATATATATATATATATATATATATATAAATATATATATATATATATATATATATATATATATATATATATATATATATATATATATATATATATATATATATATATATATATATTTATATATATATATATATATATATATATATATATATATATATATATATATATGTATGTATGCATATATATATATATATATATATATATATATTTATATATATATATATATATATATATATATATATATATATATATATATATATATATATATATATATATGTATATAATATATGTATATGAATATATGGTTGATATTGGAGCAACAGTACATAAACACCTAAGGTAGTGTCACATCTTCTGGCAAACCATATATATATATATATATGTATGTATCTATATGTATGTATCTATATATATATATATATATATATATATATATATATATATATATATATATATATATATATATATATATATATATATATATATATATATATATATATAAATATATATATATATATATATATCTATATATATATATATATATATATATATATATATATATATATATATATATATATATATATATATATATATATATATATATATATATATATATATGTATATATATATATATATATATATATATATATATATATATATTTATATATATACATATATATATATATATATATATATATATATATATATATATATATATATATATATATATATATATATATATATATATATATATATATATATATATATATATATATATATATATATATATATATATATATATATATATATATATATATATATATATATATATATATATATATATATATATATATATATATATATATATATATATATATATATATATATATATATATATATATATATATATGGTTGATATTGAAGCAACAGTACATAAACACCTTAAGGTAGTGTCACATCTTTTGGCAAACCATGTTTTATCTGGTTGTGATAGTGGCTCACCCAGAAGAGTAGGAGCCAGGGCACTGCGGGAATGCATTTTGGCCCACCCAGAAGGGTTGGAGCCTGGGCACTGGGGGAATGCACCTTGGCACACCCAGAAGGGTAGGAGCTGGGGCACTGGGGGAATGCACTTTGGCCCACACAGAAAGATAGGAGCCGGGGCACTGGGGGAATGCAGTTTGGCCCACCCAGAAGGGTAGGAGCCGGGGCACTGGGGGAATGCACTTTTCAAAAATAATGGCATTATTCTTGCAAGCAATAAGTGTTTCTCTTTCAAGTTAAAAGTGCCCATTGTGCATATAAAAATATCCCTCTAGAAAACAAAAATGCTTCTTTACGAAATGCCCATCTTTTAGTCTATTACTGATTATGATTGATGAATTTGTATAAATGGCTCCATTTATTTGAAAATATTAGAGAATTAGGGCGGATCCCTGCGCACCCGAAGCGCGCACCCTTCAAATGTCAGAAAATTTGCACAAATTGTGCTAATCTTCATATTGTTTTAATTACTTTTCATAACATTCTCTCAGAAGTGGGCTAAATATGAACACCTTGCCTTGGGAGGGGATCTAGGACCAATAAGCACAGCTTCTGTTTCAAATTCATGGATCTACCACTTGGTGCTCCTCCAAAGTCATCCCCTACACTTTATGAAATCTTTCTACCCCTGTGGGTCCACCTGTATACAAAACATGCTCAGTGCACTACAAAAGGGTTACGAACATATTACACTGGACCTAGCTGATATGAAGGATTTTATAGAAGAGGCTAAGTAAATGTATTGCTTCCTGTTATGGGAGAAATACCCAGGGTACCATGTCTGATGCCAGGTACAATGTGCGGTTATCCAAGATAGAAAATGAGAAAAGAAGGGTTTAACCACACCACCAAAACTGAAAGCATTACCACCAACATCTGAACCTTTGAGGAAAATGTGAAGCAATCACATATCTGGAAAGCAGCACTAACTGAAGATCCACCTAATGTGCCCCATCTAACGTTGGCTGCATAGAGGATAAGCGAAACAAACTGCTTGGCGTAAAGCCACCACCACTGGAAACCTTTCAAATGATTTAGTCTTAAATGAATTATTCCCGTGAATTTTCATTTTCGTATATCTTTGAAATGCGATGACTTCTAAATGGAAAAAGATATCAACATGATTTTTACACTGATTTGTTTCTTTGTTAGTCCTCTATCATAAATTCACTGGGATATCCCTTTAAGTAAGTTGTTGTGGTATGGAATATTCTGTCATTACAAATTTAAAACTAGGGTTTCTTCTGGTTTGGATGGATTTTATGATATGTTTTGTGTAATTCAAATCATTCTTTACATTATTGATTTTTGAAGAACATATTTATGTATTATTGCATTTTAACTTTCAGGATAGAAAAGCTTACGGAATGTTGGGAAAGCTGATTGGGATTCAAACTATCCAATAATGAAAACCATCTGCACTTCACCCATGAATTCTACATGCTTAAGAGCTTTATTTGTCTTAATGCTGTTTGGTAAGTAATCGACTACATAAAATAGAAAATATTACCAGGCAATAAAAAAAATGAACATTGTACTTAATTTAGGATTAAAATGATCTAACTTCAGCCATTTGGAGGGGTAGTGAGACAAACATTATGAAGAATCGCAAAATGTTAGATCAAGATCCTAGAAATATCAGAAAATTTGGATCATAATTCTGGAAATTAAGAAAATCAGATGGCATTATCCCTACAGTCTGGCTAAGAAAGTGCGGCACCCAGGAAAAAAAACACTTGGGTGCGCCCTATACTGAGAGCGCCGCCCTTGGATCAGTACGACCACGAAACAAGGGATTCAGAGACAAGAATTATGCTTAAAACCAATTGAATTCGGTAAAATTACATGAACAGAGCCAACATTTCTCTTCATAATTTGCACAAGGGTACATGGGGGCTCCAAATCAAAGTTAATCAACAATATTGAAATTCCGAGTGGTTCGCAGACACTGGTAAAAGACCCTTCTTCATAATATCATTGCAAACATAAACAAAATTACAAAACTGTATCAGTTATCGGAATTTACATATATGATCAATCATTGTTGATTGGACAGTTGGAACGTGATTTGACATTCCAGTTATCTTCAGTGTGGTGGGAAGGGGGAGTGGGGGGGGGGGGGAGTGGGGGGGGGCGTGTTACATGTCCCAAAATATAATTATCATTTTAGAACTTACCCCTTGAACAGAACTCCATCCTGATTTTCTGTGCCTGTGAAATTTCAGTAACAGCATCTGGCGGTTTGTAATTTCCAGTTTATTTCCAAAATATCCCACTTAGCGTTTTAACAAAATTTGCACTCTTAAAGGTTTGAAATATGTCTGTATGTGATTTTTTTTTTATTTGGACAAAGTGTTAAAAGATTCAACCTTTGAACATCGAAATTGACGCTATATTTCGTATTTCCATGTAAATTTATTTCGAAGTTAAACTTTCTCCCCGTATAACAGCAAAATGAGGGGAGTTTTTATTTGAATAACATCAATATGTGCTGTCTGTGGAGTTTTAGGTATGATAAAGAAACTTGCAAAGTGTATTTATTTCTTGTATATTCATAAGTAACCAATGAATAATTTCATTGAGTCATATTCAAAGAAGCATGTGTTTGCTTTATGTAAGTATGCTCGATGGTGCATAACTCCTGACCTCTAGACACAAAGAGTCCTTACGCGTATATTGCAATGATGAATGGAAATGACATTAATCGCAGGATTGTTTATCAAAATGGTGTCAAGAGGAGCAGGTTACGCTAATGGGTCGGCGAGATTTTGAAAGTCACCTAGAATTACGCTGCTGAAAATGGTGCTATTTTTACGATTTCTGCACCAAATGAAATAATTAAACCAGTTTTCAGGGTATAATTGATCCAAGTAAGAACTCCTTGATGATCAAATATTAAGTTTTTATAAAAATACAGCTTTTTTTGTTGAGTTGTCTCAACTACCTGTGTGGCCGAATAATTGCAGGAATACCTTTTCAACTCGTTGAGAGAGTGTCCTTCGAACGGGATGAAAATGACACTGGCAGTTTCATTCCGTCCATGTTTCAAGGGGCGCTTTCTTCAAATGAAGTTACGAGTTGATTTCATTTGATGTCCCAGTTTAGAAAATATTCTCAGACCTTTATCAAATCCTTATTTGTTCCTTAGAGATGAATATCCAGGCCCGTAGACTAGTAAAGAGAGGGGAAAGGGTTCCTTAAGTCGACCCTACAAGATCAAAACACATAACATGTTAAAATAATATAAGGCTCATCCAGAATATTCACAATTCGTCTTTGTGTCGACGTTGTACACTTAAAAAGTAAAAGTGTGAAGGGAAGCTAACTGTACAAAATCAATTTGTCATATCTTCATTACTGGGGGTGGGGGAAATGGTACTTACCCCAAATAAAATCATTAGAGGGCCTTGTCCCCCTGCACCCCCATCTCCCTCTACGTTACTGATTAAACATCAAGCAAAATATCCCAAATGTCACTTGTGGAGCGCCTTTAATTTGTTAATGATATTGGGACTCTTGCCACTTCCTCGCTGAAAACTGGGTGTAAATTTGGGCCGTCTAGAATAATTTATACTGATATACATATAATGTTACATTAATTCTCAGCAAGAAAATGATGAACCCTGAATTAAGGAACCCTTATTTGCTTTTCACATTTTTTAAGATATCAAATATATTTCGATTCATGATAAATACAATTGATTAATCAAGTATAACAGTTTGGTAGATTTTGGTATAAAATATTTCTATTTTACCGAATTTTGAATCACAATATCTGGAATTTTTGAAGCTGTAAATTAAATACAGATGAAAAAATGGGTCACCATTAATGATAACAAGTTTTAGAATTTTCCGTTGGGTGGGGGGAGGGGAGTGGTGTTTGACTCTATAAAGCTATATTGCTGTGCTACATGTTTTGAAAATACGGCACATCCCCTGCACCCCCTTCTCCCATATTCAAACATCTTCCGCCGCCAATGACTATTAGTAATCTACAGAACAACAAAATGTTTATCTTGATTAGAACCAGCCGGCGAGAACCTTCATTGTAAGGATCACTAAGTGTACCTGATCACTAAGTGTACCTGATCACTAAGTGTACCTGATCACTAAGTGTACCTGATTACTAAGTGTACCTGATCACTAAGTATACCTGATCACTGAGTGTACCTGATCACTAAGTGTACCTAATCACTAAGTGTACCTGATTACTAAGTGTACCTGATCACTAAGTGTACCTGGTTACTAAGTGTACCTGGTCACTAAGTGTACCTGATCACTAAGTGTACCTGATCACTAAGTGTACCTGATCACTAAGTGTACCTGATCACTAAGTGTACCTGATCACTAAGTGTACCTGGTCACTAAGTGTACCCGATCACTAAGTGTACCTGATCACTAAGTGTACCTGGTCACTAAGTGTACCTGGTCACTAAGTGTACCCGATCACTAAGTGTACCTGATCACTAAGTGTACCTGATCACTAAGTGTACCTGATCACTAAGTGTACCTGATCATTTATGAATATTAAAATAAAGGAATATCTAAAGAGCTCACAACAGATTATTGTTCTATCATTGAAAGCCATTAATCAGTTAATGCTGGCCAACAGTGCTGATTGTCTGTCAGTAATAAGGGTAACATATAAATGATTTCACTGTTACAAGTTTAAGGACATATCTCTAGACCAAAAGAGTGTTTTCACTTCAAGAATTTTGCCATTTATTGCCCATTATTTTTATTTCCATAAAGTTGATATTTTCTACATTTATTTTAAATTTGTCTACACAGTACACACATTTGGGACGTGTAGTGCATTATGGGTTTCCATTAAAAATGATTAACTTTAAGGATCTAAATGATTCTGAAAATTAAGGTTTCTCCTGGACTGATATATGCAGATTTACAGATAAGGTAAACCCAATTATATTGCCGTTTCCATTTCCACAGGAGTGATGACGGAAGCTGATGTGGATGTTTTCTGCCCATCAACACTTGTACTTAACGTACATGAAACCGGTACCATTGCGTGTAATTTCACCACACAATATGGAATACGTGATATCCGATGGAATAAAGATAATATGTTTATAATAAGCGCAGTTGAAAGACCATTCCCGGGATATAACTTAATCAGAGGCGGAGCGCTAAGAATCAAGAATGCAACGACACAGCATACAGGGCTGTACTCTTTGGTTATTGTAGCTTTGAACTCATCAATTCATTTCAATATACCAACAACGAACGTGACAGTTACAGGTAAGATGATCAATCAAATTTCCATTTGACCACAAATCTATCGCATCACCTAAATATATTAAAAACTAGTTTATTGTAGGCTCGTATGAAATAATGTAGACGAATGTACTTAAAACAACGGCTTCGGTACGTTCTGATTGATTGAGGTTGTTAGTTCTATGCATGCGTCGTACCCCGATTTAGTACCATATAATACCTTTGATTAAGAGTATCTCCCGGACTGGTTATATCAAAATTGGGACGAAGCAAAAATACAAAATACAAATAATGAAAAAAACTCCTATGCAAACGAGGGAGGTACGCAAGCTGGCTTCGGAACGTTCTGATTGAGGTTGTTAGTTCTATGCATGCGTCGTACCCAGATTTAGTACCATATAATAACTTCGATTGAGAGTACCTCCCGGACTGGTTATATCAAAATTGGGATGAAGCAAAAATACAAAATACAAATAATAAAAAACCCACTCCTATGCAAACGAGAGAGGTACGCAAGCTGGCTACATTCCTGGCTCAGTGATATGAAATAATATAGCATATTTGAAGCATTCCTGGTACTACACGTACATACATGTATGTTATAAAACACATCCCAGATGCCACATCAACAGCCAACAAACGTTGATTGCTCCTAGAATATGAAATATGAAATCCGTTCACACCTCCTCAGATAATTCGACACTGAACATAAATCAATAACAGCAAGTCAACATAGGATATTAGGAGGCGAAGTTATCAGACGATTTTCCAACAAACATGTCGTTTCGACCCTTTACCGCCTTCTTGTTGGCGGGTCAGTAGTGTTGGGCAGATACTCCTCGTCTCCTCTTGGCTTCTACCGTATTTCATTACGTCTGTTCCATTACCAGCATTAAATCTTTTCTGCCTCTTTCCTTAGTCTAGGTCTTCCCTTTCCTTATCTCGTCCGGCCATGCCCAATGCTGTAAGCAGTCTCCACACGGACTACTCAAGGAAAGCCTATGTATACCTATAGTCAACACAAAGAGAGTAGAGAACATTTTTTCGAGATGTGGATGGTTTTCATGAACAGTTGTACCCATAAACGAACAAACCACACGCTTTAGTAAGAGGGCAGCTTATAGTCACTTGGTTGGTTCACGCCACATCTGGGAGATGACGTTATTGCTGGAGTAAAAACAAACCTTTGCGCGATATACGTGGGCTAGTCCGTATGCGTTTACTGTGTGCGGCGGTATGTATGGCATGCATGTAAACAATCACAGCTGATCGTCATGTTTTTACTCCAATGCGGGGTGAATGCGCGCGGTTGTTATGCGGTTTGATGACCCCAGGTCACATTTCCATCCACTTGAATACATTTTTTAGCAATTTCTGGAAAATCAATTTGTATTATGTCACATGGTCGAAATTCACGTGTCCTTAGTGGATAAATGGTTTATGGGGCAATCTTATCATTCAATCAAATATTTCGGGATCTTGACCGTCTGCACAATTCACGCGGGTAAAGGGACGAAGCGTATTTGAAGAAAGAAAAAAAAACATGCTTCGAAATGCTAATCATACGTGCGGTAGTACGCGTGCGCATACTTGTTATAACTTCTCCTCCAGTAACAGCAGTTGATTGGTTGGGTAACAAAGGAAAAATTCCCTTTGCAGTTGTTTGGTCGAAGCTCAGAAGTAATGAAGTTCGGCAAATTCGGTTTGAAAAGGTCCATACACCTCCGTTATCTTGGTAGTATGCAAAAAAAGCGCAGTGTGAAAGTATTTGTAATTATGCCACAAACTTTAATAACAAGAATGGGCAAACTATTATCTGGTTAAATTTAATCCTGTGTAGTACCAGTTTTACTTGTCGGATTATACTACCGAACAATATGTTACAGCTGAGTTTTTTTTTTTTTTTACTTGGCTGGCTGTATAGAATTTAAATGTCCATGAAAGTTACAAAAATCGTTAAAATTTACATTATAAGAGAAAATGAGATAGACATAATATCACTAAAAGATGAGAATTGTTGGGGAAACATAGTGTTGGCACTACAGGACGCCCTTTATAGATGTTGATTAATATACATTTAGTTTGGCAGATATATGCGTTAAATGACATGTACGCTTTATGATACAGGCACGAAACTTGGCACACAGCTCACATATGTCCTAAAATGGTTTTTAGCTATATGGTCATCATAGATTTGTCCCTTTATCAAAGTGGCCGACATTTTTCAAAATGGCAACCATTCGGAGCTATTTTGCCTATATTTTGTTAAGAATTTTCATAATAACAAGCATGAAACTTGCAACACTATGTAAAATTATCCTTCAAAACATGATAAGCTATACAGTGATATCTTACATACTGAATAGACATTGCATTATTGAAAACATTTAATTTGTAGCCCCAATGTCTAGTATCTCTTTGGCGACAGTTGGTATTTGTGTAAAGTCCTTTGAGTATTCCATGAAAATGTTCCAGTTCCGCGATAAGTTCTGTAATGATATTGATATCTCTCAGAGTTTGAAGTCCGTAGGAGACATGAGCTCATTGAAAGACTTTTATAACAGTTGTATAAATCCAATTTACGATTTATAACGGCAGACAGTTTTAAACCAGAGACATCTCGTATAATTTAATCCTTAAGCAAAAGTCAAGATATTATTTCAAGTTGACCGTATGGTAAATATCCACACATTGAATAAAGGCAGTTAATTCTCGATGTAAGAGCACAGACACAGTTAGTAGTATATTGATGAAGCCTCACCGATTGACAGCTGCTTATATAGATTGCAAACACTTTTTTTTTATTTTTTTATGAATGGTTGTAGCCGGGCGTAACTCTCTGATGATGGAGTTAATTTTAAAAATATTGTTACTATGTTCCAAATCGAGTAGATTGTGTCAGCAGGTCAGTTCGAGTCAATATATGGAATTTTATGGATCTGCGCCACCCAGTTATTGAATGACAGTGTTATTGCGCAATTTTCGTCACCCACTGGAACTTCCTTGATTTCTTGTGAAAAGTCGTATGTAACAATAGTTTATAATAACTCCGAATAGCAACCATTTTCAAAAAAGTCCGCCATTATGAGAACAAATAGCGGCCATTTTGAAAAATTAGCGGCCATTTTAGAAAATTGGCCAGTATTTTCAAAAATTAGCCGCCATTTTCAAAAATTAACCACCATTTGTTAGAAATTAGCCAATTAGCTACATTTTGGTTAATAGATAGATATGCGATAAGCGCTATGCCTAATAATGGTTTAAATGATATTTCCAGTGCGTGCCAAGCTCCACGCTTCTATTATGGAAATAGACTGCCAATTTAAAATAAATTAGCTCATGACGGCGGCCATGTGATTAAATGGCGGCCATATTGGTTAAGGGACAAGTCTGCGATAGCTGATAGCCACAACTGTGTCATAGGACCTCACCATCACGTGTGCCAATCTTCATGCTTGTATCATAAAGTGCACAATTCCATCATTGTTTGAACATATCTGCCGGACTAATTGTTTAATAATGATAATAATAATGAATACTTGTTATGCGCCAGTATCCATCAAAAGTGATGCTCATGGCGCAGCGACACAACAATTAATGCAAAACAATGTGAACAAAAAAGAAATAATAGTTAAGAATACTGCAAAATACATACATACAAGAACAAAGATAAGCTTAAAGTTGAACAGAATCAGAACACATGAGGAATGTCTTTAATGATGATTTTAAAGAATGGAGGAAAGGAAGTTTGATGTTGTCTGGAAGTCTGTTCCATAAGAAGGGGGCAGCAGAAGAAAATGAACGTTTACCCCATGTTCTAGAAGTACGTGGAATAGCTAATTGAAGTTTGAAATTAGAACGCATGAGCTGGCGGGGAGACTTATATGGGATTAAAGGATCCAAAATATATGTGGGAGACAATGCATGAGTAGACTTATACACAAAAACAAGTATTTTAAAAACAATTATATGATGAATGGGTAGCCAGTGTAAATTCCTTAAAATAAGAGTAATATGTTCATTTGGTTTACTTAGGTTAACAATCCTGGCAGCAATATTTTGTAAGTGGGGGAGACGTTTGATTTGATTGGCTGGGAGACCTTAAAAAAAGAGTTACCCATATCAAGGCGGGAAGAGACAAAAGCATGAACTAGTTGTTCAGTGGCAGGCATTGTTTAAATATTTTCTGATTAGTCCTATGCTACGTAAATGAAATGATGAAATTTCAGAGATATGGTCAGCCATTGACATACCAGCATCAAAAATGGAGCCAAGGTTACGAACTTTAGAGACTACACATACTTGAGCATTACCAATTTGAAGAAAAGAGAGGTTGATTTTTTTACGCTGACCTTTGGAACCAAGAACAATAAATTCACTTTTATCATCATTTAACTTTCAAAAGTTGGAGGACATCCACTTGCGTAATTCAACGATACATGATTCAAGTTTATGTAGTGCAATATTTGCTTCAGCTTGATTGGGATTAACGAAATATATAATTGTGTGTCATCGGCATACAAGTGGTAATGAAGATCATATTTACATATAATTTTACCAATAGAACTAGTATGAATGGAAAACAAAATCAGACCGAGTACATTACCCTGCGGCACACCATATACAAGCTTAGATGGTGAAGAAGTTTTATCATTAATTTGTACACATTGTGATCTGTTAGTTAGATAGGACATGAGCCATTGTAATATAGTTCCATTAAAACCATTATTTTGAAGATGATTGATTAACAGGCAATGATTCACAGTGTCGAAGGCAGCAGATAAATCAAGAAGGACAAGGGCAACAAGTCTACCTTTATCCATTGCTGCAAGAATGTCATTTTGGACTTTAAGTAATGCAGTCTCAATACTGTTATTTTGGCGATAAGCCGATTGATGATTATCAAGAAGATTGCTGTGCTGAAGAAAAGGTGAAATTCTACACAAGACAATGCAAGGAGTTTCAACAGTTCAAGGAGTTTTGACAGAAATGGAAGATTAGACACGGGTCGATAGTTCTTCAAAACATCTGGATCCAAACTTGATTTCTTTAATAGAGGACGAACAAGCGCTGACTTTAAAGATCCCGGAAAATTCCTGAAGTGAGTGACTGATTGATAATATGAGCTACTATTGGAACAAGTGAGGCAGTGCAGTTTTTTACCAGTTTGGTTGGTATTGGATCAAGATTACATCTTTTGTTTGGGTATTGCTTGATCAATTTCTCAACCTTAACGAATGTGGTTGGTTCAAAGGAAGTAAGCTTTGAGTCACAATTGTCAAAATATGCAACAGATGGCATATTACATACATGAGATTCAAATTCATCTTTGATTTTATCACTGATAAAAGTACAGAATTTGTTTGCAAGATTACCATCCGAGTCACACTGTGGAATTGGTGAAGGAAGTTTCCGGTGAAGAAGTTTATCTGTCACACGGAAAAGTTGTTTTTGATCTGAACCACAGTCAGTAATAAGAGTAGAAATGTGGATCACTTTAGATTTGCGATTAAGTCCATTTACGAAGTTGCGTTGAATACGATAAAGTTGATGATCAATCTCAAGTCTAGATCTACGCCACTTCCGTTCTAATTTGCGACGCAGGGATTTCGCCTCAGTAATTTCCTGGCTATACCATGGTACACAAGGTCTTACGGTTTTTGTGCGGGTTTTGGGAGAAGCATGCAAATCCAGAAGAGAAGAAAGACTTGAATCATAATTATGAAGGTTTTGTTAAAGGGAAGCAGTTGTATAGTTACAAAATACATCTGAGTTTCTGATATCATCACAGAGGGAACCAACATTAATTTCATTTAGATTTCTTGTAGTTATTGTTTTCTTTGGTGGTTGAGGTCTTTGAAGAGCAAGTGTACATGTTATAATTAAATAATTAGACAGACTGTCTTCTACACAAATATTTCAAACAATAGGATCATCAGAAGAACGCGTTATAAGCAAGTCCAAAGTATGTTCCTGTTTATGAGTCGGGGATGTAATTTGTTGTTGAAGACTGGAAGATGACAATAATTCCAAAAATCGAATGGCATCAGGATCATTGAGGTTGTCAACGTGTATATTGAAATCACCAGTTATGATGAGGTTATGAGGCATTAAATTGTATGAGTTCACTAAATTCACATATAAATTGTGGGAATGGTAATCCCATCTTTGGAGGTCTATACACCAAAATTAATGAAATAGATGTTGAAGGAAATGACAGTTCAACTTCAAGCAATTCAAATGTGGTAAACTCTTTTATTAGGGATTCTGACAGATAATCCAGATTTATAAAGGAAGGCAACACCACCTCTTTTCCTGTTGAGCCGTGGAACATGATACAAATTGTAACCATTTGGAGTAATATTCCTAATAACGACATAGTCTTCAGAGCGTAACCATGTTTCACGTATAGCAATAGCATCAAAATTCTTATCAAAGTACAGGTCAATTAGTTCAGTTGTTTTATTGCGGACTGATTGGGCATTAAGCATACAAAATTTTACTTGACGACTAATACCGAAATGTTTATGTTTCTTCTTTCCTGCTCTTCGTTCCCTAGGCCTCCTTTTTAAACCAAGATCATCCCACCAGTTCATGCGTTCTAATTTCAAACTTTAATTAGCTATTCCACGTACTTCTAAAACACGGTAAACGTTCATTTTCTTCTGATGCCCCCTTTTTATGGAACAGACTTCCAGACAACATCAAACTTAGTCCTTCCCTCAATTCTTTTAAATCATCATTAAAGACATTCCTCATGTGTTCTGATTCTGTTCAATTTTGAGCTTTGTTTCTTGTA
>JAIGNY010002634.1:0-85000 GCA_020152595.1 Chiridota heheva
TCAGTAAATTCAGAATCATATGCCCAAATTGTAAATTAATTTGTCGTTATATTTTATGTGTAATTTTTAAACATTACAAAGGTCAACCTTAGGCCCTGGTCCCCTGCAGTATGTCTACTACCCCAGAAAAGGGGGAAGTCTTGGCCCCTATTGTGAAAGTGCTGGGTTGGAGAAGGAAGATGTTTTAATTTGTGTTGCGGCTGGGGAAATGGGAGGTTGGTGTTTTCAAAATCAATACGGAAATGGTTCTGGATTTAAGGGTGGGGTTGAAGTTTGTCTTTAGATCTTGGCGTTAAACATGTTTTTGTATTAATACTTGTCCTTATTGTCAAAACGGTATGTATTGTTTGTTAAGAAAACTTTAGAAAATGGAAAGAAAAAAATGCAGAACATATTAGAGCAAATGAGTAATGGTCTCATGTGATCAGCCTCCTCGTGGCAAGACTGGATAGGGCCTTTCAAAAGGTCCATATGCAGCTGAACTAATGGTCACAAGTGTAAACTGAGGATATCAGCTTGTGCTAACACTTTATTTCATAAAAATGCATGTTCATCACTGCTTATAGAGTATATGTGTATATATAATGTGTGTGTTATGTGTACATGTATATATGTGTTCATGTGTATAGTATATATATAATGTACTAAATAACAGTAATTAACAATAATTAAAAGTAATTAAACTGCTTTCTAGCATCACAGGGGCAATAGAAAATAAAATAAATTAATTACATGGTACTTAGATCTCATAAAAAGCATATTTTGAATAATTGCATGACTTTCTGTCTATATTCGATATTATGCTCGTTAGTATGAAATCATAATAATAATAATAATAATAATAAAGAACATTTGCTATTGCGCTTTTACCAGAGGATACAAAGCGCATTACAACTAATAACATGTACAAATTAACAAAGAAATACAGTCAACAGAATATGATGTGTATGAGCAAGCAATTGTTCAGGCAGAGTTTGAAAATAAGAATGTCTTTAGATTCTTTCTAAAAGACAGAGAAGAAGTACAGTTCCTTAAGTCCATTGGAAGAGCATTCCAGAATTTTGGAGCTGATGCCGAAAAAGTCCTGTCGCCAGCAAGTTTCCTGGTCCTGGGACGATTTAGTGTAATAGCAGCAGCTGAGCGAGTGGGACGCGTTGGAACGTGGACATCTATACAGTCTGAGATATAGCTAGGGGAATCATCAATTTTGTTAATTAATAATTAACTGAATGAAATTGTTTTGTGCTGTAAATGCCCATATTCATATTCTATGGGCAAGTATCTATAACCTCCACAAGTTTGAAGTCCATACCTTGCAAGACTGAAAAGTTATGGATTATTGAACATGGAGATTTCACACCTCTAATTATTGCAAATTGGAATGACCGTTTAGGTGTTTTAGACGAAATGGAACAATGTTTGAGGTCCGAAAAACATTGATTAATAACTTTTTAGGCTTGATTTTCATTTGTTTGGAAAGCATGTGGCTCATACTTCATAATAAATCAAGTTTTATTGACTTACATGATGCTTATTAAGTGTGGTACCTCTTACAAATTGTCAATATCTTGCATTTCCGTTGCCATGGAAACGCTTCAAATAAGTCGACTAAAACAAAAGCACTTCATTTAGTCATATCTTGGGATTCCCTCGACCGATTTTGATGATTCTTGGTGTTTTGTGTTTCTTTCATTGTGTTCTTTCATGGTATATTACTTAAAACTTCTTCCTTTAAACTTCATTTTTCAGTGTGGCATCCTTATTTCTAACGCGACTATCGAACCGTACAAAAAAAAAATCCTTTTTTTGACCACTCGCGAATCTTAATTAATCTTTTTACTCTACTCACATTTGCTGGAGACTCCCTTCTTCGTGTATAAGCTACGGTATTTGTTAGTTTTTCTTCGATTAGATGTACAAACGATAAATTTTCTACCAAATTACCGTCAAGACAATCTTTCCGTCCAACAATTTGCTGCAAACTATAAGAAACGTTGCGATGACGTAATTGCAGCGCTGCTTCTTCATATAGTTTTCACTTCACTTACCTTTAAAATGTAAGACCTTTTGATTTAGGTAACTTTTAATTAATTTAACTATTAAATTGCTCCCTAATTCCCAACGACAGATATATATGTCGCACTAATTTTACATACTGTACATTAGTTTTTGTTGTAACTAAAGATACTGAAGAAGCTGAAAAGTAATGCATTCTGTATTCAGCAGTACACATGGGACAAACACATAAGCTTGACATCATATGTGCCATATTTAATACCCCACTTTGTCAATACATGGCCCTTTCCCTTAACGGAAAAATGTGTGTCATTCAAAAAGTCTCAACATTCGATAAAAGCCAATAAGTTAAATCATGTTTTCCACCCTCCCATTCTCCCCTTTGCATCAATACACCCCAAAATATCACTTTTATTACTGACAGAATGGACCCAGACCCGGGGGATTAATTAGCCATAACAAAATTTACCCCACGAACAATAATTTAAACAAAAGAAATTTAAAATAAGTTAGGCCTTCAGCCTGTAGCTCTTTAGGCCTAGGCCTACACAGTAATGAAATAAAAAAAACAGTAACTACTACAGTCCACAGTAATAGTACTGTAGTACTAAGGGCCAAGTAGCATTAGCAAGAGGCCTAGTTAAATTGAAAATGTAAAAAAATATTTGGGTCTAAAATGATTATTTATTGCAGCCTAAGTTATTAATTGTATATGTTATCCAATGGTAGGATATTACTTAGTTTAATTCCAATGATATCATATACTACTTAAAATTCTGAGAATACTTTACCCTGTGGACCTATACTAACTATGGTAGGATAGCAACCTAATGTTAATCTATGGTAAAACAAAGGTTTGATTCTTATTTTAGGGACAAAAATTACATATTTCTGAAAATTGAGATTATAACTTGGGCAAAAACGCTTAGTACATGATTATTAATATGGTAATTCCACTAAAATTACTTACCTGTAAACTTCCTCTTTGCGATATTAGGACCTAAAAGAAACCCGTTCAAATTACGTACGTTTCAAAAGGGAAATTAATAGGCTTCCTAATAATGTGCATGATGAGAAAAAAAAACTTCAGGCGGAAAAATAGCAAAAAAATCAAATCTATGTTTAAACATATTTAGAACAATAATAAAATCCTTAGGACATACTGTGCATCATTTTAAAGCTTAAAATCTTGTTTTTTTAATTAAGTATTTTTTCACTTTTTATTAACAATGCAGGCTGATCGCAACCTGATTGCGTCACGTAGGTTTTTAGAGTAAATCTGTGTCAGTATGCATTAGCACTGTAGAAACACCATTCAGTCACTGAGCAAAAGCGACATTGACACGTAACAAAAGCTATCGAAATCTCTAAATATGTACTTCAATGTAGCCAAAAAAAGAGCCTTAGTTGTAAGAAATATACAAATCGTTAACCTATTTTTCCATAAAGGTAAGCATTTTAAGGAAAGAACGTATGCTTTATTAGTATTTTTGGTCTGAAAATTGTTGTCTTTTTTAAAATCCATCGGACATTTTGTTTGTAGAATAGAGGGCGTATCAACACGGAAGCGAAGGATCGCATTGCGTGGTTGGAATTTCAGTGACATCGGCAACGTTACTTTAAATATATACTAGTAAGCATATAGGTTGCCATAACGTTAGGAACACCTGTGGGCTGGAGAATTTGCCTTGCGCGCACGATCTGGCCCGCACAGCCTGCTCCATGGTTTATCACCTGGCCTGTGCACAACTTGCTGGCCATAAATCTGGCTATGCATGTGAAGCAAATTGACCTAAAACTATAGTACTAAACTACTATGTACTAATGCAAAGCCCGCATGGTTATGCAAGACCTGACAAACATTCAAGCTCACAGATTTCTGTGAAATTTAGCCATCCTGGGCTGAGCATCGGCTAGTAATCACGAGTCACTTGCCCGCACAAAATTAAAGCATTCCAGTCTGGCCCCGGCCTACTAAATGTTACCCATGATTATGATAATAATAATACATAATTTTATAAAGCGCTAATTTTGTAAAAACATTCACAAGTGCTATACATACAAGAAAATTAGATACGAAAACAAAAATAAGAATACAGAAATGACAACATAAATAGAAATACAATGGATCAAGCTGCACATTAGATTAATGTCTTTTTAAACAAAAAAGTTTTAAGCTTAGTTTTGAAAGTCAGGGATACATTATCAATACATTTAGAGTGTAGTTGGGAGTGAATTCCACAACTAAGGACCTTTATAAGCAAAGGCCCTTTCGCCAAGAGTTTTATGCTTAATACGGGGAACAAATAGGGACTTGAAACAAATGTCATAGCGGGATGGTTTTTTAACTACCATTCCACATTAATATTTTGGAGCAAGGCCTTTAATGCACTTGAAAACTTGTAAAATAATTGTATAATCAATTCTTTGTTTGACTGGTAACTAGTGAAGGGACTTTAAACAGCATTAATGTGAGAAAATTTTGGTGGTCTGAAAATCAACAGAGCAGCACCATTAAGTATTCTTTGAATTCCGTAAAGTTGATAATTAGGTAGTCCAACAAGAAGTAAATTACAATAATCAATGTGACCCATAACAAAAGCATTTAAAAGGGTTTTTATGGAATCTACATTAAGATATTTGGCAATCTGACGAATGTTATAAAGACCGTGATAAGCTTTGAAACAAACTTTCCCATTATGAATATTTATAGACATGTGATGGTCCAAATAAACACCCAAATTTTTTACATTAACAGATTGTTTTATTTCAGCATCACCAACTTTGATGGATTGGATTTCAGCTTTAGCTAATTGCTGATGAGTGCCAATTAGAGGAAATTCAGTATTGGAGTCATTAATCAAGAGATTATTCTTAACCATCCAAGACCTTATTTTAGCAATAAGAGATTGCATTGCCCTGACTGCCTCATTTTCCAAGATAGAGCCGGCAGTAAATGAGCAGTAAAGCTGAGTATCATCAGCATAGCTATGGGCTTGTGGGATAAATTCCTCCTACGTGTAATAACTACCCACCTGCTGTATGCTGAAATTCTCAGCTTTTTCCGAGCAACTTTTGTATGTCTGTTGTTGTTAACGATCCTCCGCAAATGGTGTGGGCTTGAAAAAATCTGTCATTTGAGTATTTTATGCAAAATCCATTAAACGGTTGTTTTAATTGTTGATTGCTATGAAAACTATTAACAAATGACTGATTTTCGGGTCAATCGCCAATTAAAATGACCGTTCAATGGATTTCACGTAACACTCAAACGACAGGTTTTTTTCAAGTCCACACCATTTGCGGAAGATCATTAATGACAACAGATGTACAAAAGTTACTCCGAAAAAGCTGAAAAATTTCAGCATAGGGCCTACAGGAGGTGGATAGTGATTTCTTTTATCAAAAATTGGGTGTCAAAGGAATTTATCTCGTGACTATTGGGAGTTTTTACCATGGCTAGGCCGGGGCATTTTTATAGGAATGAATTTCCTGTGGAAATGGCGGGTACTGCATAGGGAGCCTAGTTAATGTTAATGATCACTATGGATGGTTTTCGAGCGTGGCCTACCAATTTCGTTCCTATCACTGTAATGTTAATGTATTTCTTTATGAATTTGAGAGAAAATATGTTAAATTTGGTTAAACTGTATAACTGGCTAAGTTTCATGTCAAAGATATTCGGGGTAACATAACACATGGTTTCTAGGCTGGCACTTAGGCCTAATGAGCAGTAGTTGCATAATTTGAGACACCTTTTGAGGCCTTAAAGATAAAATTCCATTCGTTTCTGATTACCTCCTCTCTCGATCACAGCTTTCTGGCTTTTGTTCTTGAATTTCTCTCATTCTTCCCCTGGTCTCTTTCCTTACTACCTCTAAAATGATCTGACCTCTCAGGCACAATTTGACCTTCGTTGTCGTGGTGCCGTTAAGACCTCATCAAACAAACAAACAAACAAACAAAAATCAAGTTTAATTACGCTATTTACATCGGATCATAAACATCTGAAATTTGGGATTAAAATACCATTCCAACAATATGTTGACCATTATCTAGTCATTTATTAATCACTTATATCAATGAAATTGATAGACGCTACAAACAAACAAAGTCCTGTTTTAAGTGTATTACATGGCTTTCAGAATAGTTTCAAATTTGTCCTGATTTTGTACCTAAGGAGGATAAGTTTTGAACATTTTTTGCAGGGTATGGATTGTTAAGGCATTTATTAGTCTTGCCATTTCTAAGAGTTTCATGATCAGGGATGTAAGAGTTTTTAAATAAGATTACAAACAAATTGAATTTGAGGTTTTTCCTATACAGCGTAATACTTATGATCCCTATGGTTGCCCTTTCAAGTCTTGAAATAAAAACCATAGGGGGGTCACAAGTGTAAATAGGCCAATTAAGAAAAAGTTCAAATTTTGTTAAATTTTTTATTTTTATTTTTATTTTTTGGTTCCGATGCTAATAGCATAAGGAACCTATGCAGTCGTGCTTGCGTGTGTATCTATGTATGTATGTAAGTGTATGTAAGTGTGACTGAAAGCAAGCTTGTAAGCACGATATCTCAAGAACAATGCACTCTAATTCATGTCATTTGTGGTACACAGATAGCCCATGGTCTGTAGATGTGCACTATTGTTTTTGATGGTGATGTCTTGCATAATAATGAGTGGCGGGGCTTACTGAAAAAATCTTGAATTTTCATATTTTAACAACAGAATGTCTGTTTGTTTCATATGTGGTATAGTTATGATGCTAGCTAGTGTGCACATATTCATGGTTTAAAAACATTGAATTTTATTAATATGCATAGTGGGCGAGGCTTAATATGATTTTGCTGAAAAGAGCTTGTAAGTACGGTATCTCAAGAACAGTAACCTCGATTCATGTCACATTTGGAACACAGATAGCCCATGGACTCTTGATATGCCCTATTCTTTTCGTTGGTGATGTCATGCATATTAATGAGTAGGCAGGGGCCTTATTTAAAATCCTTCAAATGTTTTAATTTTAAATATCACATGTCTGTTTTGTTTCATTTTTGGTATCTAAACTGGTTCCTTGAAACCAACAGAATCCTCTCCCCTCACCAAAGTGGCTTCGGAAACGTCACAGTACACTGGACCAGTTAATTACGCTGGACACTGCTATCTGGGAATGCTTGCAAAAAGGGAACACCTCATTGCCATCTTTTTTTATTATCCCTTTTTGAGATCAATCCGCTTATCGCTTCCCTTGTTCATGACTGCTGGCAAATCTAATGGGACTCGCAAATTGATAACAAACTCCACATCATCCAGCCCACCATTCCGATCAAACCCACCATCCACAACCTCTCCCGTATCACATTACCTGCCTTAGAATAGGTCTCACCCACCTCACTCACTTCTACCTCCTTATTGGCTGCTCCCCACCCCTCTGCAACAATTGCACCCTCACAATCCACCACATCCTCAGTACAACCTTCCCAGAGCTTCCCTTGCTCCCCACAACTCAATAGCGGAGCTCTTCCAGGAAAACCCTTTATTTAAAATTATCTCCTTCCCTCATCATGCTTCCGTCTACAACCATATTTAGTCCTCCTCTCCCACCCCCTTCTCTTTGTTTTTTTTTCACCCATGCACGTCCTTTCTCGATCCCAGCTTTCTGGCTGTAAGTTCCCGTGTTTCTCTCAATCTCCCCTCTTTTCTTTTCTTCCTACCTCTGGTATGATCTAACCTCTCAGGCACAATTTGACCCTCACTGTTGTGGTGCCGTTAAGTCCTCATCAAACAAGCAATGATGTTGCTAGCCAGTGTGTATGTGTTCATTGTGTAAAAACGTCCAGTTTCGTTAATATGCATAGTAGTCGGGGCTTAATATGAATGTGCTGAAAAGAGCCGGTAAACACGATATCTAAAGAATGATAAACTAGAATCATGTCACTTGTGGTACACAAATAGCCCGTGGTCTGTATATGTGTCCTTTTGGATTTGGTGATGATGTCATGCATATTATTGAGTCAGTGGGGCTTAATGTAAAAATGATCAACTGCTCAAATTTGAATAATTTCATGTTTGTTTTGATTTATACTTGGTGTATTTATATTGTATAAAGTAGTTGAATATCATTAATATACATTTTGGGCTGGGCTTAATTGGTTTTGCTGAAAAGAGCTTGTAAATACAGTAACTCAGGGACACTACATTGGATACAGGTCATATGTGGTACACAGATAACACATTGTCTGCTAGTGTGCCCTATTGGTTTTGGTGGTGATGTCATGCATATTGCTTAAAGTAGTGTTTTTGAAAAAAGTTTTCAATAAGTTCTATTTATTGATGTATCATGTACATGGTGACTTATGAATATATGTTATTAAGCATATTTTGTAATATAATGCAATGCCAGTTAGTATAAATGAACCAACAATGATAGAATACATCAGAACCACTAAACATTTTAGTTTTCTGGTTTTCACCAAGTTTTATACCTCCTGAATTAATCTAACATAATTTTGTCAATTATTTAAAACTTTTAATGCTACTTACTATGGGAGCTGCCATTTTGATTTAAGAACATGCTAGAAATAATGTCATCAAGCCAACTCTCAAGTTTTCTAGCTGATGAAAATTTATTTTCTTTTGTAAGAGTCAAGGACATTATTGTGTATTCATGAATCATCAAAACATGCCATTAAAACTTTCTGTCACTTGATTTTGGAATAAAAACTTTTAATACAATTTATAAAGAAATATTATAATTTTTGTCCCTGTCGGGGAAAT
This sequence comes from Chiridota heheva, assembly GCA_020152595.1. NCBI lineage: Eukaryota > Metazoa > Echinodermata > Holothuroidea > Apodida > Chiridotidae > Chiridota > Chiridota heheva. The sequence goes on from JAIGNY010002634.1 coordinate 8,790, forward strand.
GGCTTCATCAGGTACAAGAATTCAATACAGAATTGAACAAAATGGGAGCCTTCGTGTGTCAACTTCAAAGATGAGTAACTGGAGATAGGAATAAGTTTTTGACTTGCTGTTTTTGGCAGTGGGTTGAGATGTTAATCCTCTATCATATGAAATAAGGATTGTATCAGACTTAATATCTCCTTTATCAATCCATTAGCTGCAAAAATTGTTCAAAAACCTCACTCATATGAAATATTAGGGAAAATTTGAAGTTTGTCGGAAAGCCAGGTTAGACACAAAAGTGCCATTTGTTTGCAGCCTCTAACAAATCAAGTTTATTGAGATAACAAATTAATAAACGACTAAATAAGTCAGCATTTTTTAAGGGTATTTTCACCCCAATTTTCAGATTTGTACATGAATAATTATAAAGAGCTTTTATTTTAAGTTGAGTTTGCTAGTAAAAAAGACTGGAATTTCAATTCGGAGGCACACGCGAGTCATTAAAAAATGTCTCAAATTTTCCCTGATGGTGCACCAGAGATCAGTTTTTAGATATTTTTTTGCAGGGAATGGATTAGATTGCTAACTTGCTAATAAATTTATCTTGCCATTTTTTCAAGTTTTATGACCATGACCATGGGAGAGTTTATTAATAAGAATACAAAATATTCGGATGGATCAGTGAGAATATCTACGACCATGAAGTTAAACAGTAAAGAAATTTAGAAATGCATACAGTACTTTCACTGTAGGCCATACACTATGGCACACGCTGTTCATGTCATCATGAAGGGTTTTTACCAACTTAGCCTATTCAGATTCACAAAGATAATAAAAAAAAAAAATTGGGGCGTAGTAATGTTACAAGGGTTAAAGTGCTGTGCAGATCTGTGTTTATTTATTGATATAACAATTTTTTTTTTTTTTGGTGTCTTTCAGGCTGATGATGCAGAAACCAACCCCAAGGCTTACCCTCTTGCAGACCAAGACCTCACCTTGAAGATAATGAACCTGGTGCAGCAGGCGGCAAACTACAAACAACTCCGCAAAGGAGCAAATGAAGGTAAGAATCACCATGGAAGGCATAACTTGCGCAAAATCGCGCAACCAGTATGGCAAAAGTGCTGACTCCATTGCCCAAATAGATGCTGAGTTTTGCTTTCCAAATGGTAAAAAGGTTACTTCTACAGTATAAATCATCATTTTTATGGAAAATATGCATGAAAATTTAGTGTAGAAAGAACAGATAATTTCCTTTCAATGTCATTTAAACTCAACATTGCATAAACAAAACTTTGTCATTGTTGTGGAGGAGGCATAGCAGCACATGTCAGCAAGTTTCATCAGGCCTAAACAAATTGTTTGTTCGCCATTTCTTCAGTGGAAATTGTAAGGGAGGATGGGAGGAAATTGTATTTGTTAAAAAAAAAAAAAAAAATCCAATTTGGACCTTTGTATTCAAGATACTGTCTTCATCAAGAAGCAAATGAAGGAGTTAAAAGCAATCACTAGACACAAGAACACGACTTTGTTCTGTTGTATAAAGGCCCCGTTATCACACTGATGACTGACATTTTTTCTCTTTGATTGAAATCCGATCAAGATTTAAGATTCGGTACCTATCCATTTGTAATCATATCAGTCTTTTTGCCAGGTTAATTTTGTGTGTGAATGTTGTGCAAAAAGTTTCAAATGTTGCACAACAAATAATCCCAATTTTTATCAGAATCCAGAACTAATTTCTCTTCCCAAGATTAAAGTGATTTAACTGTCGATGGGGCACTGCATTCTAAAGCTAGCTAAAGCAGTAGTAACCTGTTTTAGATGTACATGCCGACATATAAAAGATAATTGGGTTCATTTGTGTACTATCTGTCTGGATTTTGCCTCATGGACGTTGATATTAGAGCTGTGAATGTGTAGGGATTTTAGTAAACTTGTACACGCCAAAAAAAGCGAGCGTGTATCGTGTACACGAGTTTAGTACAGTAATTTTCGGAAATACACCAAAATTGCTCCAAAACTATGAGGCGAAGTAAAAAATTGCGCAATTAGTATGGCAAAAGTACTGACTGCATTGCCCAAATAGACGCTGAGTTTTGCTTTCTAAATCGTAAAAAGTTTACTTCTACAGTACAAATCATCATTTTTATGGAAAATATGCATGGAAATTCAGTTTAGAAAGAACAGATAACTTCCTTTCAATGTCATTTAAACTCAACATGGCATAACTATTTTTGCCCTACTCGCTACGGCTTTCAAAGTTCCACTGTGAAAATCTTGCATACTACGCCTACGATACCTCGCCCTAAAACATTTCAAAACTACGCCACCACCCCTTGAAGTTCTAAAATATCAGTCCTCTCAAAAAAATGGCTGCCATCTTTGCGACGCATGCAGAATTTCAGCTCTGAATCCTTTTTCTGTTTGTTTATTTTGCAATATTTTTTCTTTCTTGCAAAATTTATTTCACTCTGGTAATATTTACATGTAAATGTACAGATTGTCACGATTTAAGTATTTTTCAAGTGTTTTTTGGTTGATTTAACAGCTTGTAAAACGGGCCTTGATTGCATGGGATTTTAAGCCTTATTAATGATGGCCCAACGTTAGGCCTATTGTTAGTTTCACTGTTTACTGCTGCACATTCGCGGTGCATTTTACAAGTTAGCTTTCTTAGATTTCGGCGAAATCAAAGTGCATAATATCTCCGTTCATTGGTGATTACTGCGCATTTGTGATTCGCACATTTAAAAAGGATTATGCTAATCTGGTTTACAGTTTGTAAAAAGTCATTGATTGGAATTTTGTCAGCCGAATGCGTGTGTGATTTGAATCATGAATGATCATATTGATTTTCAACGGCAAGACCGACTATGAAAAACGATTACTCACAATGAAGTATTTAGTAAACGTTTACAAGGATTTGCGAGCATGTAGCGTGTACACGCTAAACTGTCACAGCTCTAGTTGATATTCTCCCTGTTAAAAGATTTTAAATTTCTCACTTATGAAATGTTGGTCTGCTTGTCAAACAAGACAAAAAGCTAATTATTTCATTTCATTTCAAATATTTGTTTTTTCACAACATATTTACATATAGAAGAGTTTTATTTACAAATAAATGAAATTTACTAAATATAGAAGAATATATATGTTTGTGAAAGTGGTATTAATTATTACTTTGTCATACACCTCTTTGCAGAGATTTACAATCGTGTAACTTTCATTCATTATTAATGAAATCAAATTATCAGATTAAAAAGAAAGGTAGATCATCACAGGTTAATATTGAATCAGTTTGAAATGTTGAATATAAGGCACAAATCCGACTTCTGAAAATTTCTCACTTATTTATAATCTGTTTCTTCTTTTCTTTCTCAGCAACCAAGACCTTGAATCGTGGAATTGCAGAGTTCATTGTTCTTGCTGCTGACACGGAACCTTTAGAAATCCTCCTTCACTTGCCTCTTCTGTGCGAGGATAAAAACATTCCATATGTGTTCGTCAGATCAAAGCAAGGTACAGATCACGAGTTAAATAATTTTGATATTAACAAAAAAGTGAAAGTAGCTTTAGACCTCACAGCAGTATGTGGTTTATGACTTTATAAACAGAAACTCTACCAACATTCTCACCCACGGGAATATCAACATCTTTATCACACGTCTGACTAAACTCTTCTGCCCTGATAAACGTAGTCTGCACTAGCTAGTATCAACGTTCTGACTACATCTACAACAGGAAGTCTTAACTCCTAATCAGTCCTTTTGGAATACAAAACTATCATCCGAAAATTATTCCCCAATAACAGAAGTACAAGTTTCTTATACCTAATTCCAACCCTGGTACGTATGTGTTAGATCATTGTCCTTTCAGTAATAAACCCTTGACTGCCTACATCAAGGACATCCGATGCTAGCATGCACCTAATAAATTATTGACTTATTTCGGATTTTTTATTATGCAGGAAAAATTATTGACTTTTTGTATTCAGGTTCCAAGAAAAGCTTAAGTGATGGAAGCTTAAGATTAAGTGGTGGAAGATTAATTATTAACAAAATTTGAAATGTTTCTGATATATTCCAACTTTTTGTTGCTTTTGCAAAGACATTGCATTGTATTTTACTTCCAATTTAGGCATATGCCAGGGAAAGCACACGCAAGTCACAATGACTTGTTTTCAGTGTGTACCCTGAATTTGCCACGATGGAAAGTGGATGAACACCCTGCTCTTTTCGAGAAGTGTTCAGAGAACCAGGCAGGGGATGAAACTCCTACCACCGGGACCGACTGCTTTACGTCTTCTCCGAAGGACGGCGAGCCCCACCCAAGCATTGGCCACCTTTCACAAAGGTCAGGTGGGGGAGGTGTGATACAGAAGACAGATGTCCATCTTCTATAACAATCGTTTTGATGCAAACTTTGAAATTGAATGTCATGATCAGAACAAGATTTTACAGTAGTTTCTTCTTCTTGTTGTTATTGTCCTTCCAAAGCTGGAAAAAATCTTTGGTTCCGGTGTTTTTTTTATAGCTTTTTTACAATTTTATGCAGAACTGGTATATTAATAGGCTAACTAAAATCACTGTAATTACACTAACTCATACCAAAAATTTATTGACATTCTTGAGCTTATTTTTGGTCCGAGTTAGTGAAATTACCGTAATTTTAATGAGAGCCTAATAGCATACCAGTTCTGTATAAATTGTAGAGCTAAAAAAGAAAGAAATATGTATATATATATATTTTTTACAGATACCGGTACCCGATATTTTCGTACCGGGTACCCGACCATTCAGGCGGGTACCTGGGTACCCAACTCAGCGTTATGTGATGCAATAATTTATAGAGACTGTTTTCTCATCTTGTTGATCTTTCAGCTCTGGGACGTGCTTGTGGAGTAGGTCGCTCAGTCATTTCATGCTCAGTAACGACCAATGAGGGCTCACAGTTGAAGCCTCAGATTCAGAGTGTTCAACAGGAGATTGAGAAATTGCTCATTTAATGATTGAAGGAAGTATGAGCTGATTTTGTAACTACACACGTGTAAACAAGAAGAGAAAGTTAAGAATTGTTTGCACAAATACAACACATGAGTTTGACATGAGCATAGTGGGGTTCACTTCATAACAAGTATAATATGTTCAGTGAAAGTGATTTTAAGTTGTTTTGGGAATGACTTGATGAAGAGCCACGTGAATATTTATATTCATCCGCAAAAAGGATGAGAGGGCAAGGCCATCAGAATGCTTTAGTAACTCGCTTGAGTGAGCAGTTTATGGTTGAATAAAAGTTCCAAACTTGTATTCACTTTTTCAAGCATTATGGTAATTATAAAGACTCAATGTTTGAAACCCTAAATCACCAACCCCAAGGGATTGAACACCTTTAGTATCTGCTTGAATTCTTTTAAGTTTACCTTCAAAATTGTATTATTGCCTAAAATAGCCAAATTATAAAGACAGTGGGTTCTCTATTGTGAATATATGGGATGGACCATAAACTTCATGAGGATGTCAGTAGAAACGAACATATTCGTATAAAATAAATGCTGTTAGAGCAATGGTATATGTTTCCTTAGTCAGGGTGTGGGTAACCAAGTAATAATTGTTCCTATCCTGAATTCCTAATGATTAATTTTCCAAATCGTGTATGTATCCCTTAATGAAGCTATGTTTTATTGTTGTCTGATAAGCTGCATTATTAAAGAGAATGTCAAGATAGTTTTCAATTACAATTTGGTTACCTTGGTTTTATTTTATGACTTAAAGTCTTTTTTCCATCTTTCATTTCTTAGGCAACCAAAATGTTAAGATTTTGTCATTTCTGCTGTCCATTTGCTTCATTATTATTTTTCAATGCAAGATCTGTCTTGATACTGTGTTTGGTGGTGAAGTAATTACTAAGTTCCTTTTTGTTTTTGTTTAAAATTATTGTCTTGGAACAGGGGCTTTGAAATTAAAAGAATAGTGAAATTGTATTTTGTTTTTGATATAATTTATGTTGCGATTTTGGTTTTTGTCAAAATGGTAACAAGTAGTTCTTTTTTATGGAAAGAAATGAAATTTTGGGGGAACTTGTAAAAAATCAAATATTTTTGTAAAAGCACGAAGTCTGTATTTCAACATTCTATGTGTTGGTTGCTATCTTGCTACTTTGATTAAGACAAAAAGATGCTGTTTGATTTATTCTGTAATGATGACAAATTCTGGGACAAAGTTTCCTGTGTGTAATTTGTTTTAAGAGCAAGCACAGAACCCTTCAGTGTGGAAGAGAACTTGGGTCATTCAATGTTTTCAACAATTTGTCAATTTCTTTTGCTTTTGGTGTTGCATAGTAATTTGTGGCTTTTTTGTTTTTCAAATTCCTGAACCCCTTTTCAAATTCCTGAACCCTTTTCAAATTCCTAAACCCCTTTTTCAAATTCCTGAACCCCTTTTTAAATTCCTGAACCCTTTTTTAAATTCCTGAACCCCTTTTCAAATTTCTGAACCCCTTTTTTAAATTCCTGAACCCCTTTTCAAATTCCTGAACCCCTTTTCAAATTTCTAAAGCCCCATTCAAATTTCTGATCCCCTTTGTTGAGAAAGTGCCCTTTTGGAATCTTAAAAAAGTAATAAGCATCAGATTTAAGAAAGAAAAAAAAATCCATTTTATACAAAAAACGAACCCCTCTCCTGCCCTTTTAATTTCCTGGCTACCGGCCTGGAATGCACCATTAAATGTATCATGTTTTAACTTCCTGGCTACGGGCCTGGAATGCACCATTAAATGCATCATGTTTTGTAAGTATGAGTGAGGAATATCGAAAGGAATATTTTGTTAAGTAGATATAATATAGGCTGGGATCATTATGACTAAGTTTTAGTTTTTTTTTATTCTGTAAAGTGATACTTAAAGCTGAATACAATTTTTAGTAACAATGATCACCTTTTCAGTAGTATTGTTTACAGTTCTTAGATTTTTTCTATTTATGTAGGTATGTTTTTGTATAATTTAGCTGATGAAGAATGTTTGGCAAATCTAAGAATTATTTTGCCTTAGTGAAATGTGACTCTTTTAAAGAAGTATGACTATAAAGGCTATCACTCCTTCCCCCTTCCCCCCATCACACTGTAATAATTGCTGTGTCAAACATATCCTCATTTTCCTCACCCTCCCAGAGCTTCCTTCTAACTCCTTTGATCTGATTGCCAAACCCTTTGCAAAAGCTCCTCTCCTTTGCATTACACCACCTACCATAACTTCTCCCCCTTTCTACACTCCTCACCATCTCCTTATCCTCTGTTTACCCCTTGTCACAATTTGAACATTATGGTGCCATTAAACCTCACCGAGCAAGTATTTGGTGAGCATGCGAAGCCTAATTCAAATTTATGTAATGGCGATTTTGTCTGGCTGTCCACAATTTTTCATGAAATTTTCTTTGAAAATAATAAAATATTTGGATAATTCCTCATTGTTAAAAGTTTCTTCAGATAACCTCATTGAAGGCTGAAATTTCCTTTAAAAATGTTGTTTTTCAGAGACCCTTAGACAAGTTGAAGACTAATCAAACCATGGGATGCCATGTGAGACATGGGATGTCATGTGGGACATGGGATGTCATGTGGGACGGGATGCCGTATGTGGGACATGGGATGCCATTTGAGACGTGGGATGCTATGTGGGACATGGGATGCCAGATGTAAGACATTGGATGCCAGATAAGGGACATGGGATGCCATATGTGAGACATGCGATGCCATATGTGAGACATGGGATGCCAGATGTGGGACATGGGATGCCATATGTGGGATGAGATGCCAGACGTGGGACATGGGATGCCAGACGTGGGACATGGGATGCCAGATGTGGGACATGGAATGCCAGATGTGGGACATGGGATGCCAGATGTGGGACATGGGATGCCAGATGTGGGACATGGGATGCCAGATGTGGGACATGGGATGCCAGATGTGGGACATGGGATGCCAGATGTGGGACATGGAATGCCAGATGTGGGACATGGGATGCCAGATGTGGGACATGGGATGCCATGGACAATGCCAGATGTGGGACATGGGACATGGGATGCCAGATGTGGGACATGGGATGCAGATGTGGGACATGGGATGCCAGATGCCAGATGTGGGACATGGGATGCCATGGGATGCCATATGTGGGACATGGAATGCCAGATGTGGGACATGGGATGCCAGATGTGGGACATGGGATGCCAGTTGTGAGACATGGGATGCCATATGTGGGACATGGGATGCCAGATGTGGGACATGGGATGCCATATGTGGGACATGGGATGCCAGATGTGGGACATGGAATGCCAGATGTGGGACATGGAATGCCAGATGTGGGACATGGAATGCCAGATGGGACATGGAATGCCATATGTGGACATGGGATGCCAGATGTGGGACATGGGATGCCAGATGTGGGACATGGATGCCAGATGTGGGACATGGATGCCAGATGTGGGACATGGGATGCCAGATGGGACATGGGATGATGTGGGACATGGGATGCCAGATGTGGGACATGGATGCCAGATGTGGGACATGGGATGCCAGATGTGGGACATGGATGCCAGATGTGGGACATGGGATGCCAGATGTGGGACATGGATGCCAGATGGGACATGGGATGCCAGATGTGGGACATGGGATGCCAGATGTGGGACATGGGATGCCAGATGTGGACATGGATGCCAGATGTGGGACATGGGATGCCAGATGTGGGACATGGGATGCCATATGTGGGACATGGAATGCCAGATGTGGGACATGGGATGCCAGATGTGGGATGAGATGCCAGATGTGGGACATGGGATGCCAGATGTGAGAAATGGGATGCCATATGTGGGACATGGAATGCCAGATGTGGGACATGGGATGCCAGATGTGGGACATGGGATGCCAGTTGTGGGACATGGAATGCCAGATGTGGGACATGGGATGCCAGATGTGGGACATGGGATGCCAGATGTGGGACATGGGATGCCAGATGTGGGACATTGGATGCCAGATGTGGGACATGGAATGCCAGATGTGGGACATGGAATGCCATATGTGAGACATGGGGTGCCATATGTGGGACATGGGATGCCATAGGTGGGACATGGGATGCCTGATGTGGGATGGGATGCCTGATGTGGGACATGGAATGCCAGATGTGGGACATGGGATGCCAGATGTGGGACATGGGATGCCAGATGTGGGACATGGGATGCCAGATGGGACATGGGATGCCAGATGTGGGACATGGATGCCAGATGTGGGACATGGGATGCCAGATGTGGGACATGGGATGCCAGATGTGGGACATGGAATGCCATATGTGGGGACATGGGATGCCATATGTGGGACATGGGATGCCATAGGTGGGACATGGGATGCCTGATGTGGGATGGGATGCCTGATGTGGGACATGGGATGCCAGATGTGGGACATGGGATGCCAGATGTGGGACATGGGATGCCAGATGTGGGACATGGGATGCCAGATGTGGGACATGGGATGCCTGATGTGGGATGAGATGCCATATGTGGGACATGGAATGCCAGATGTGGGACATGGGATGCCAGATGTGGGACATGGAATGCCAGATGTGGGACATGGGATGCCATATGTGGGACATGGGATGCCATATGTGGGACATGGGATGCCAGATGTGGGACATGGGATGCCAATTGTGGGACATGGGATGCCAATTGTGGGACATGGGATGCCAGATGTGGGACATGGGATGCCAGATGTGGGATGAGATGCCGGATGTGAGAAATGGGATGCCAGATGTGGAAATGGGATGCCAGATGTGGGACATGGGATGCCAGATGTGGGACATGGGGATGCCAGATGTGGGACATGGGATGCCAGATGTGGGACATGGGATGCCATGTGGGACATGGGATGCCAGATGTGGGACATGGGATGCCAGATGTGGGACATGGGATGCCAGATGTGGGCCATTGGATGCCAGGGACATGGAATGCCAGATGTGGGACATGGAATGCCATATGTGAGACATGGGGTGCCATATGTGGGACATGGGATGCCATAGGTGGGACATGGGATGCCTGATGTGGGATGGGATGCCTGATGTGGGACATGGAATGCCAGATGTGGGACATGGGATGCCAGATGTGGGAAATGGGATGCCAGATGTGAGAAATGGGATGCCATATGTGGGACATGGAATGCCAGATGTGGGACATGGAAGCCATGTGGGACATGGATGCCAGATGTGGGACATGGGATGCCAGTTGTGAGACATGGGATGCCATATGTGGGACATGGGGCCAGATGCCATAGAATGCCATGTGGGACATGGAATGCCAGATGTGGGACATGGAATGCCAGATGTGGGACATGGATACCATGTGGACATGGATACCATGTGGGACATGGATACCATGTGGGACATGGATACCATGTGGGACATGGATACCATGTGGGACATGGATACCATGTGGGACATGATACCATGTGGGACATGGATATCATGTGGGACATGGATATCATGTGGGACATGGATACCATGTGGGACATGGATACCATGTGGGACATGGATACCATGTGGGACATGGATACCATGTGGGACATGGATACCATGTGGGACATGGATACCATGTGGGACATGGATACCATGTGGGACATGGATACCATGTGGGACATGGATACCATGTAGGTTCTTATTTTTTATTTTCATGTTTGAGGTAAACTACAATTTCACACTTAAAAATCCTTATATCTAAATTTTAGTTCACAATACTTTCTATCAAATTATGGGATTCAAAGCTAAAAAGGAGTCGTATATGATGACGGTGTCACCTAAATATATTTTTGAAAGATTGAAAAGGTAAATTTAGAACAATAGCAACAATTCCCTGTCTCAAACTTTTGAAGCAGAACGAGTGACCCAAGCTTTGTTTTCAGTATAACCAGATAGCGTAGTACAGTTGTACTGTGTATTGCTTGCAATATATGTGCTAATAGTGCAGTAGTATATACAACGGTTCAGGCGCTTGTGCATGTTGGAAGTAGGTCATCGATTCCACTTGATTCCTTGCGGAGTAATGTTCCCAAAACTTCTGAAATATGTATATGGCCAAGGAGCTAACACTATGGCCATTACTGTGTTATTTACTATTAATTTCCATGAATGAGTGATAGAGATTTAAAAAAATGTCACTTCAGTTGTACAAAGCTACAAGCTCTCAGCAAGGAGCTTCTACACAGAAGAAGAAGCTCCTTGCTCTCAGGGTGACTGATAAACAACTTCTTTCTGATTGAATATGAACGAAATGATATAAAAGGACAAACACGCTAAAGGATTAGTTCAGTGGTCAAGCAAGTTCATCCGTCGTATATAAAAGAGGACTTCAAAAGAAACAAAACAGTGAAGAAAGCATTCAAACATCCTATTCCGTTAAGAAGATATTAAAGTTAAAAGCTCTGCCTTATCTTTCTAGAAATGACTGGCGCAGTAAGTCTGTAAAAGGTTAGCACCCCAATCCTCACATTTTACAAGAATACTTAAATGTACTTTAAAAAAAATACATTTTCCTTTTTAACTATTCTAATTATTTTTCCTCTAATTTTCTTCAGGCGGTTGATTATAATTATATACCCTTCACTAGATTCTGTTTTACTACTTTCCTGACAGATCCAATGGTTTTTAACTGTTTCGCAGGACAAAATATGGTAGAATACATAAAGAATTTGATTAAACGATGAGACTGACATCACAACTATAGTCTGATTTCAGTCGTTTCTACACAAATGATATCAAACTTAAACTTAAAAATCTCCTTATCGGAATAAGATTTTTGAATGCTGTCTCTACCTTTATTTTTCTTTGCAAGTCCTTTTTCGTATAAGATGGACTTGCTTTACCCCTGAACTAATCCTTTAAAACTTTATTTTCCCGATTTCGTACAATTACTACAGGTCACACCTTGATTGAGAAGTGTACACCTTCAGTATTATAAAGAGAATTATGAGAACGCTCACAATTTTGCAGTAGTATTACTTGCCCCCTCCAGCCCTCCACATCAAACACTTTTTGTGCACAGTAGCCCTATTTTCAAGAAAATCGTTCATTTTGTATACGTTATTGATTTTTAAAAAATATTTAAAATTAAACATTTCACCATATGATTCTTAACAATGCCTCACTGTTAGACTGCTGCCTTTGTCCCACCCACCCACCACCCCCAAGTTATGCCTGCCAGCACCCCTACTGTCTTTATTCCCCCTTATCTATAACAGAATCAACATTCTGGAAAACCTGCTGAAGGGATTAAAATAGAAAAGAGAAAACCTGTTTCAAAGAATAAAACACCACATCAAAAACGTCGAGCTTCAAGTTCATTGATGTTATGGTTTATCATAGAGAGTGTCCAATGATTTGTTGGAAAGCAAAATAAAGTCCTATCATCTCCCAATCTTTGGGCTTTGTGCAAAAAGAACTTCCTGGTTTGGAAGTGGTTACGCCCAAGAAGTGTGGTCTGGGCCTCATATTCCACGTTAGTTAAAGTTGACTATGAAGCCAAGTTGGAGCAGAAGTAGTAGCCCCAACCATACTTTTCACCCCCTTCCCCTTCCTCTTACCTTCCTCCAAACAAACATCTCTTTTACAGTTTTGCTAGATTATTTCATTTAACAGTTTAACCTTTTGAAAAGATAATAAACCAAGTAAAGAGATAATCTTACGTTCAGGTCAATTAATTGGAAAAAATGATAGAAAACATTTAACTCAAATCATGTAGAGGAATATGCCCAAACATCCGTTTACTGTTGCATTATTCTTATTTACTTCTTTTTAAGGGTGCAGGCAGGGGCGTCACTTGACTTCGAGGCCAGGGGAGGGAGGGGGTGTAAATCAACATTTCCAGACGAAAATTTGCATTTGCCCGATTTAATAAAAAAGATATATATGTGTCTATGCAATCACATAATATAGAACAGTTGAGAAGATCAACCCCCCCCCCCTTCCCAGCCATGCGGTCGAGCTGAAGTGTCAAATGTGGTACTGCGTTACACCGTGTGCCCGCTTACGGGCCCCTGGCAAGGCCTATAACACCGTGTGCCAGCTTACGGGCCCCTGGCAAGGCCTATAATACCGTGTGCCCGCTTACGGGCCCCTGGCAAGGCCTATAACACCGTATTTCCGCTTACATGCCCCTGGCAAGGCCTATGACACCGTGTTCCCGCTTACGGGCCACTGGCAAGGCCTATAACACCGTGTTCCCGCTTACGGGCCCCTGGCAAGGCTTACAACAGAGTGCGCCCGCTTACGGGCCCTGGCAAGGCCTATAGCACCGTGTGCCCGCTTACGGGCCCCTGACAAGGCCTATAACACCGTGTGCCCGCTTACAGGCCACTGTCAATGCCTAAAAAACCGTGTGCCCGCTTACGGGCCCCTGGCATAGCCTATAAGATCGAGGCCCGCTTAAGGGCGACGTCTTGGTTGTGTTCCATCTTTAAAGATTTCTTGTTTTTAATTCTTTAAAATGGCTGAAAAATCAACACAAAGTTCGGTAATTTGATTGATGAAAAGAAGACAATTTTTATTGTAGTAATCAAATCTACTCGGATATCATTTGGGTTACCATTTCTAAACAGATAGAGGGGGAAATTGTCCCAGCAAATTCGGGAACAATTGTGGGGCTCATGGGCGAAGCCTTGCCATTTGCTTGGGTCCAGGGGCGAAGCTCTGAAGATTTCTTGATTTTTATGCCCCACAATGGTTTAAAATCAACACAAATTTTCAAAATGTAAGAGTGAAAAGAAGACAACTTCATACTTGTTTAAATCTAATATTTCCATAATTTTTTTGCAAATTGAGAAAAATTCAGGAAAAATTGTGAGGTTTATCAGTTTATGGGCGAAGCCTTGGAATTAGTGGCGTGGCCAGGATTTTTATATTGAAGGGGAGGGGGGAGGGGGGAATTGAATTAAACCGACAAGATATTTAGTGGTGTAGTTGAGGGGACACCGAAGGTGTCACTTTGAGCACAAAGCGCTCGACTTGTAGGTGTAGGGTCCAGGGGCCCGCTTAACGACCCCTGGTGAGGTCCATGGTTGAAGCCCCGGTAGGAGTCCAGGGGACGAAGCCCCCGGAAGCTCTCGCAAAATTGACATTTCAAGGGCAAAAAAGTATGTCACAACGCATAGAAAGAAGGTGTATTAAACAAGTCGAAATTCATGTCAAAGAGAGCTATAATACATAGAAAATACAAAATCATGAAAACGCATAATGTGGAGATATAATGGTTTATTGTTTACGTTTGTACATGGTTAGGTTTATCGTTACTCTTTGAAAAATATGGGTTGTCTAAAAGAAAGGTTTTCAATAATTTACTACAAATCTGTGTGAATGTTGTCAAACTTTTAAAATAAGCATGCTCTCTATCACGTGCCCTCCGGCACTCCTCCCCCCCTCTTCTCTCTCTCTCCCCTCTCTCTCATTCTCTGTGTCTTAGTTCACTGATTGTATTTAAATACAAAATCGCACAAATGTTTAATATATTATTACCGAAGAAGCTTTTCCTGAGAAAGTGCCCTTTTGAAATCTAAAAACATAATAAGCACCTGGAGTGTCAAAGCTTGTTGAACCGACGGCACCAATCTGAACCGACGAAATAAAATTGCAGCAAATTTCACGAAATTGAAGAAAATTTTACAAAAATCGAATGAAATTGCACAAACATTTCACAAAAATTGAAAACAATTTTCTGAAAATGAAGGACATTTCCCGAAAATTGAAGACATATGAAAGAAATTTCAAGAAATTTAGAGCATATTTTACGAATATTGAAAACAATGTTTTAAAGATTAAAGAAAATTAAAGCAGATTACACAAAAATGAAAAAAATGTTACAAAAATTGATGAAATTTTCCCCAAAATTGAAGACAACTTCTCCTAAATGGAAAATATTATCCCAAAGTGAAAATATTGCACAAAATTTGAAACAAATTTAACAAAAATGATAAAGAAATTTTACTAAAATTTCACAAAAATTAAAGACAATTTCCCAAAAATGAAGGACATTTTTTAAAAATTGAAGGAAATTGCACAAAAGTTGAAACAAGTTTCCCAAAAATGATTTTTTTTTAAAGATATTAAGCACATTTTACGAAAACTGAAGACAACTTCTCAAAGTTTGAAGAATAAGGAAGAAATTGCATAAAAATTGAAGCAGATACACAAAAAAGATTTTTTTTTTACAAAAATTGATGGAAATTTTCCCAAAATTGAAGACAACTTCTTAAAAATGGAAGATACGCCCTCCCCTATGAAAAAGAAAGAAAGAAGATTATGTTTCGACGTGATATTGCTACCAATGTTTATCTGTTTATTTGGTTATGAAACATGGAAAAATGAAGTGAACACGTCAGCGGCGTAGGAAAACAGGCTATTTGTCATTGTGGGCCATATTTTATTTTTTCCTAACAAACCAAGAATGTATGAATCTTTTATCACAGTCCAAAATTTATCATTGTAATGGGAGGGAGTGTAGGGTTCGTAAAATGATTGGAAATTTGGGTAAAATATGGTAACACTCCCAAAAATTGTAAAAAATTAAGAAAACTTAATTTCACAACAATTGAAAATTGCAAATTTCGCGAAAATAAAGGACGGTTTACAAAAATTAAAGGAGACTTCCCGAAAATTAAAGAAAACTTCTCGAAATTTATAGAAAATTTTCCCCATACGAAGAAAATTTCCCGCGGATAGGATTAGAGTCCAAAAACTATTTGTAAAGAGGGAGAAGGTTCGTGAAATGATTGGAAATTTGGTAAAATTTGGCAGAATTTTCCGAAAATTGAAAACAATTTCCCCAAAACGACAAAAATTCACAAAAAATGAAGCGAATTTTACAAAAATGAAGGAATTTTTACAAAAACTGAAGGATATTTGCCAAAAATGTAATAAAAACTTCTCAAAAAAAGAACAAAACTTTTCAAAATTAAAAAAAAAAATGAAGAAGAATTGAAGAAAAATTCTTTAAAATTTCCAGAAAATGATACAAATTCCATGAAAATTAAGGAAGGAGGGGGCGTGGCTCTACTGGCTCGGCTGGTTCCTACGCAACTTCACGTTGTCTTTTTTAGTCAAAAGTGTTAAAACGACGTTGCATTGTATAGTTTAACAAAACGTTTTGCCAACATCATTCACGTTTTTAGTTTTCATGGCCTTTACTTCTTTTAGAAATAATCACGCCCTGATCAGATAGGACATTTTATTTTATTTTTCTAATTGTCAGTTTTCAGTGGACATGATCTGTTATTCATAACTTTTGCAACAATAATTGTTACAAAATTGCAGGTTATTCATCTTATGATTTGAGAAAAAAGTCGGGTGCACGTGCCTCCCAGCCCCCTCCCTCCGCAGCCCATGATGTTATTGATGAAAAGAGGACAATCTCAAATTCGAATGTAAAAATCTACTCAGAAAACTTTAACAGTTCTAAACAGGCATAGGACAGTAAAAAAAAAATCCCCTGAAACTGAGAAAACTCGGGAAAAACTCGGGAAAAACCGTCGGGAAACAAATTGTAGGCTTCTTGGTCTGAAGATTTCGAGTCTTGTTTTCGATGCTCCAAAATGGCTGAAAATCAACGCAAAGTTCCCAAATGGGTCCGGAGACAAGCAAGAGTATAGGAGAATGAATTCCGATTGGCCCCTTGGAAGGGGTCCAGGTGGCAAATCTCCTAGAAGCTCTGAAGATGTATTTTCTTTGATGCTCCAAAATGTCTGAAAAACAACACAAACTGATAAATTTCGAAAAATCAACACAGACTGATAAATTTCGAAATTTCCCCTGAAAATTGAGAAAATTCGGACAAAATTCAGGGGTTCAAGGGTGAAGTCTTGGTCAAAAGTTTTGTTTTCTTCCCAAAGTGGCTTAAAATTGATACAAAAATCCGAAATGTAATTGATAAAAAAAAAAGAAAAAAAAATCAAATTCTGATGTTAAAACCGATAAGCATTTTGGTTACCATTAACAATGTTAGACAGAAGGGAAATTTCCCATAAAAATTCGTCCACAATATTGTTGGGTTCATAGATGCAGCTCTGATAGGGTCTAAGGGGCGAATCCCCAAGAAGACTTTTAGTTTTTGATGCCCCAAAACTGAAAAATGGCTCTTGACTTTAAACGTGTGCATGTGGACGGGCATCTTTCTTATTTACGTCTCCTGCAGTTGCCCAACCCGAGCCCAATCCGTATTATGCCAAGTCGAGTGGAGATAATTATGATATTTAGACGATTAGGCATGATTGAGATATATCTCTAATTTAAACAGAACATTATGACATCCAACATTTTAAATCTCTGCCCGACTAACTGACTAAGTGCTAAAGTATGATGTTGTAAGCATGTGCAGAGTGAGAAGGCCATGGTTCTGATATAACAATTCGGGCATGATTGAGATGTATCTCCGATTTAAGGACATTTTACATAGTGTCTGCCCGAATTAGTGCCCAAGTATCTTGTTGTCAGCATCATATGCCGAGTTGGCGGTCGAGAGGATATGATTCGGTTATCTAGCTTAGTCGGGCATGACTAAGATATACTGAAATATACTTTGATACCAGGATACAAGTGCACCCGTCATTCTACAATTATGTCCGTCTAAGATTCGGTATCCAGCCAACGGAGAGCAAGAGGTTAAGTGAGCAAAAGCTTATGATTTTATCTAAAACTTCAAAAGTATTTTGTATTTTGCGAAGAAACAAAACCATAAAGGTGTGACATTATTAATTTTCCTACAATTTTGTTTCAACTTGATACAAGGCCACTTTTTTCCCAACGAAATAGTCAAAAATTGAATTGTCACACTCCCACACACCCCTTAAGTTACGCCCCTGGGTGCAAGTGTTCAAGGAATTAAAGTAAAAAAAGTGGGTCCAGAACCCTGTATTCGCTCTTATGTCTACACCCAGATTACTGACAGGTGCCGGGTAACTGAGCCTCCTTTCCACTGCAAAGAAGAGCTTTTTGTCAAACATAACCTGACCTTGGATCACCTCGCACTGTCGCAGGCTCGCCCACACCTACAGAGCTTCCATTGCCGAGCTCTTCTGCAATAAATCGCTGCAAATATCCTTTTCTCATGCATCACATTACCTACTACATCTAAACCTCTCCATAACTTACCTACTCCCTGCTCACATCTCAATCTCTATACTCACTTCTGACATGATCTATATCCCTGGCATAATTCGATATTGCTGTCGTAGTTTAACCACACCAACCAACCTGTTCTCCCACCCAAATCACTGGCACTCCCTCTAAACTGATCACAAAGCTCTTCTATAACAACTCCTCAAAGCTTCTCTCCTTTATTCGACTGATCAACTATCATCTGACCCACCTCTCATGTCTCTGTAACTGACTTCTATAACTGACTCCTTCAAGTTCTTATACTGCTGCATCATTATAGGTAAAACCTTTTTGCCAAGCCCGTCTGAAGAGAGGGGTTTATCACTGCAGGGCCGGTAATATCATCAGGGCCAGTAATTCCTGACGGGGGAGGACTTGTCTCCACCACTGGCGTAGCCAGAGGGGGGGCCACGGGGGCCATGCCCCCCCCAATCCCATATTTACAAAAATTAAATTACACCTATATGCCTACATTATGTATCGTACAGATGCGCATACATGAAATGCGAATCTCCCTGCATTCCCTGTAATGTAAATTCGTTGTATCCCTGTAAAACAAAACAAAAAATAATTCAAATTTTTAAATAAAATTTTGACGCAATTTTTAATTTGTCAAGAGCCGTGAACTTGCCAAGCCTGTTCTTACTCGATGACGATTGAAGATGGCGCCATTCTGCTACTGCTTTGCGATAACAAAGTACTACAAGTGCCCCATCATTTGCTCAAAACTTTCCACAAATAGAAATCAATTTGTCTAAATCTGAAGGCGGTAATTAAGTTCGGTTGAACTTGAATTTTGAAAATGTCACTTTTCGCATGTGGTTTTTCAAAAAGGAAAAGGGAAAACACGATGAAGGTAATGTATGCCCAGTCCAGTAAATATATTAATGATATGTAAACATAAGTGACCATTTGTTGTTCGTCTATCGTCTTTAATATAGGCTTAGTTCCACGAGTCTTATAAAACTATTTGTCATCGTCGGTGTGGGGAAGCAAACACACATTTTTTATATATGTTCACAGTCCAGAAAAATAGGATGGCGGGAACAGAAAATGACGGAAACTTTAGGGTTACTTTGTTTTCGACTTCGTAGTGGGGATTTACTTTTGAAGGACCATATCAAAACTTCCCAAGCTAATGCAACCTACCTTTCATCCTCGATTCAAAATGAACTTATTTGCGTTGCTGGTGACATGATTAGGAAAGTGTTGTTGCTAACATCAAAAAAGCACAGTTCTGGTCTATCATAGCTGATAAAACAATGGATCGCCAAAAAAGGGAACAACTGGCAATTGTTATAAGATAGGTTTCACCTAGCGATTCTGGAGTTTGGAGATTGCATGAGGACACGGTAATGGTATTGGACTTGATTTCTGACATCAAATCTAATAATCCTGGTGAAAATGAGCATAATAAAACCAAGTTGAGTGGCAAAGCTATTGGAGAAACGTTGCTAAGAAAGATTTGTGAGCTTGGTTGGAATCTGTTTCTTTGTGTGGGACAAGGCTATGATGGGGCAGGAGCCATAACCAGTGAACGGGTTGGTGCTTCAGCAACAATAAAGAAGGCAGCTCCATTGGCCTTTTATTTTCATTGCGCCATGCACTGCCTAAATTTAAGTGCTTCCGCTGCTATCAAGGTACCTCCTACTCGAAATGCAGAAAATGTTGTGCGAGAAATTTCATCCGTCGACTTTTCGAGCAAGTGCAAAAAAAGCGGATCTGTTGAAGAGCCTCATAGAAAGTGACTCTGGTATTTCCATGACCAAGAAGTACCTGATTACGTTGTGCGAAACACGTTTTGTGGAACGACACACAGCAGTTGTAACATTTGTTCAACTTTTGAAATATACACTAGATGCCTTATCGGAAATCAAATGCTGGGCATCACCTTGCGACAGAAACAAAGCAGAAAGCCTTGAAAAATCGGTGTGCAACTCAGAATTTGCAGTTGCTTCAGTCATTTTGAAGAAACTGTCAGGATTGATGCTACCAGTTTCCTGAGTCTTACAAACAGTGGGGGGAGATTTACCCAAGCGTTAGCCTCAGTAAACCGTCTCCAGTCTGTTCTCAAAGAATTGCGAAGTAAAGGGGAGTTCCATGACCTGTATCAAAAGGCAGAATCAGTCGCACAAGATGTGATGGAGGTGGAACTGCGAAAACCACGCATTGCAGCTAGAAGCTCATACCGACCAAATGCTCAAACATCGGACAACACCACCGAAGGCTATTACAGAGTCAACTTTTTTATCCAGCCATATACTCTCCACTATTGGAGACCTCAAGCACAGATTTGGACCACATCAACAACAGATTATGAAACTTAACTACCTTGTACCGAATTGTATGGAATTCGCCAAACAAGCTGACGGTGAGAGGCAGTAGAATGATTTGACTCCTGCCATTGAGGTGTATGCGAGTTTGATCAGAGATCTTTTCATGATTGTTAAGGGCGAATACATGTTATGGAGGAAGAAATGGGGAAATGTTCCTGTCAAGTCTCGACCATCTTCATCCGTCTGTGCCCTGGATCATTGCTGTGAAATGTTTCCTGACATATCACTGTTGCTCCAGTTGCTGGCAACTTTGCCAGTGACTTCTGCACAGGCCGAGAGAGTCTTTTCAAAAACGAAAAGAACCCTTACAGCTTTTTGGTCAACAATGACGGAAGCCCGACTGGAGGCACTTATTCTATTACAAATTCATAGGGCCCATTGCCCAGACGTGGAATCAGTCATTAACAGATTTGCCATAACATCAGCGCGGCGGTTGAATTTAAAATTATGATTTGGTAAGTTTGATTGTCAAATCTTACTTCCAACCTTTCGACTCCAAGTAACAAGTAAGTATAATGCCACCTCACTCAACCCCTCATTTTTCAATATTCTGGAGTCAAAAATATTGGCCAGGTGTGCCAGTGTGATCAATGATCTTCTGTTTGCTTTATAAATATCTTCTTTTGACATGTACCACCCCCTTCCCCCATAACAACTCTGGAGGCATCAACCCAAACTGCCCCTATATCGCTACGCAATAGAGTTTGAATAAATTGTACTTCGGCAAGTATGTGGCGGGGGCAGGTGGCACAGTTTCCCCATTTTTTTTGGCAACCAAGAATTCGGGCAAAATGTACAGCAAAATTCTGGCAAAATTGTGAACAATCAAAGAAAAACAGCCTCAAATTTGCAAGTTTTTGGCCTGGGAAGTGCCATTTCCGGCAATCTATAAGCAGCATTTATTGGAAAAATTTCTCTGAACGCTACGCGCCAACCCATGGTGGCGCTCCGCTTAGATACTTACACGGTTAAAAATTCATACCAATGAGTAGCCCCCAAAACAAAAAACCTGCCTACGCCAATGGTCTCCACCCACTATCAGGTAGAAGTGAACAAAATACATGTTTTACAAAAACATTGTGGAGGAAATGTATGTCACACTCATACCCCCTCCACCCCTTCTCCCGACTTTAGAGGTGTAGGAAGCATTCGAAAAGTGGGGAGACGACCTCTAGGGTGTACTTTTTGAGTCACATGTCCGCCATCCCAATCTTGTAGATAAAATAGGTGATCCCAAAACAACAAAATAAAGTAAAAGGCACACTTCATTTTTTCTAATGGGGAAACAATTCCTCCCATACGTGGTACTGACAAAATTCGCCAGTATGGTATTGAGACAGTAATTGAGGAGCCCTTTTCATTTTCAAAAGGGAGTTTTCATTTTCAAAAGGGACACTTTGGTTATTTTTCTGAAAAATGGGGAAATCGTGCTCCCATTTCCCCTCAGTTTCACCACTTTTCGAAGGAGATCTACGCTTCGTTTATCATGTTTCGTCAATCAAGTTTCATATTGAATTAAAGGCTAATTGAAAGTACATACAGACATGCACAAGCTATAACTGGAATGAAAAGCCTGGTAAAATCTAATCTCACCTGCTTACCAGTTAATTCTGAGACTCTGTGGTTATGTTCCCCGATCAGTCCCAGTGTCGTTTCCCTAGAAAAAAACACTTTCTTTATCTTAGATTTTTCCGAATTATCATTTAGAGATATCTTAAAATATAACAAAGAATTCTTTATTAAATGACAAGAGTTGTATCCAAGTCAAATTTCTAAAAGTTCAGTCAAGTCACAAGTCATTTGTTCGCAAGTCAAGTCAAGTCACAAGCCATCTCTTTGCAAGTCAAGTCAAGTTACATGTAAAAAAAGTGACCTAGTGCGACTCAAGGCAGTGACTTGAGTCAACAACTCTGTTAAATCATGAATAAGAATAACAAAGATATTTTTATCAGGGGTCAGGCATTGAATTATATATATCGATATGTAATTAATTTAACAATATCTTTAATTCATTTTTAAATATCTCTATAAACAATTAACACTTTGTGCCACTGGAGAAACCAAATAAGCAACTTGGACTTGTTGAAATTGTATAATTCTCCGTATAATGTGAGTTCTATGAACACCCTCTTATTTGAATACCTCCATCTGAAGGTGTGGTGTATGGGCTTGGGCTAGCTTTGTACACAGTGGGTTTTGTACGTGTAATTACTGTGTGTACTTGTACGCTACGCGAACTTCTAGTTTGGTCGTACACAGCAACGTTGAGTAAATAACAGGTAAACACCTGAACTTCAGGGTGTAGGTTGTTTGGTAGGGTTCAAGTTGGTCATGGAATAAAAATTGCCAAGCGGGAAAGATAACAGGAATTAATCGATGTTCTTGGATGTCTGTGTTCATACCGTTTGCCAACCAGACCCACGGCACGGAATAATCAGGTAGCCTGAACGGACGGCGGTAGCAACCATTCCCCGGATCACCTGTTTGAATTTGTATGTGGGTGAGTACAGTGGGCTAGGGCTGATGACTTCCTAATAAGTTTGTTTTTCTTAAAAAAGGTACTTTAAAGTTTCAAAAACGATTTGAGCAGTGCTTCTTGTACGTGTACACAGTTTTTTTTTCTCTCTAACATTTAGGCTACAGTGCATGTATTGTTCTTTCTTCCAAGTTACAGTAATTTATTTTCAAGTGTTTGCTGAAGCTAAAAGGCATATTTCAGAATCGCATATCCAGGGTCAGTTCACAATTCCCTGCCAAGAGCTGCTCCCCTACTCAGTTGCTAGTATGGCGAGTGACCCGAATTTCAACCACCCCTAATGTTACCCACCTTAGCAAAGTTGGACACAATTTTGTATGATTACAAATTGTTAATTGAACTCCATTATCACTAATTAGATGATTCATATAAGTAATTGTGCAGTTTAAAACAACAATTTATTTAAGTTTATTTGGATTTTACCGACGATTGGACATGGTATGATTTACTGGTAGACCTGTTGGGTAATTTAGGCATGTTTAACACTCGCAAAACTAGTTTTAAAATTGACTGAAACTGTGATATATGAAAAATAGCAAATTTGTGCCTTAACCCTTAAATACCCAGACCAAACGTGTCACGCTTAAATGGGGACATACTTTTTCGAAAAATATTTTTCTTTGTCAATTAGGCTCACAGCAGTGATCTTGGTATCATTTGAAAGAGCGTGAATAGTTCTTATAGAAAATATAACTTTTTGATGGGGAACTTTTATGTTAAAGAATTTTGCGAAAGAATGGTGTGAAAAAGACAGATTTAAAAAAATGCACAAAATTTAACTTATTTTTTTTTTTCTTTCAAAAGCCTCTTTGCCATACTTCCAGACCTAGTGTTTGTTTGAAAAGCTGTAAACACAGCCATGAACAACTGTCAAAGACATCAAAGTATCCAATTCCGGTCGAATTTTGACTGCTCCTACCATCAATATCGTTTTTTGGCAAAATTTATGCCAAATTTGATGATTAATAGCCATTTTTAGATCAACATTTTGAAAAAAATCGCAAATTCTGATCGCAATATACCTACCATACGAAAATTGTATCGTAAGAAAGGCCAAGCCATATTCTTTCGATTGATACCAAAAAGAGCAAGTACCCCTTCTCAAATCATATCTAGATTTAAGTAAAAATAAAGCTTCTTATTTCACAATTAGGCACTTTGGTCTAGTGGCAATTCTCTGTGCACAATTTAGATATTAAAAATATTAAATAAACTTTCTTTAAAATACATTAACAATTGTTAAGAATGAGTGCGGCAACCTTCCATAGTAGACTTGCTACACCAGTCATTTCTACACAGATAAGACAGAGAGCTTAAAACTTGAATATCTCCTTAAGAGAATAAGCTATTTGAATGCTTTCTTCACCATTTTGTATCTTATAAAGTCCTCTTTTAAATTGTTTGACCACTAAAAGATTTTTCAACAATGCATGTCTTACCAAGCCGTTATTATTTTCTTAAACATATATTCTAATAACTCATATCTTCAAGTTTCATAAAAATACATCATCGCTTTTCGAAATGCTGTAATGATCTGGCCTCCATATAAGTGTTACAAAGCCTGTGTCTAACGTTAGGCCTAAGTTTATGAAGTTAAACATGATGGCATTCAGTGTTGTTTTCCGAAGGAACGTGGGGAAACGCCGTCCCCCCACTTAATATTTAGTAAAAAAAATTATAATTAAAAAAATGAAGAAACAAAGAAAATTGCGGAAACGATAATACTATAACACAAACAAATTGTAATGGAATAAACAATTTGATCTATATAGGGGATGCCTATTGAAAACAAATCACGCTTCGCGCCAATCGATGGTGGCGCTCCGCTTAGATAGTAAAACCAGAAAACCTCACCTCCCCCCCCTTACTACAAAATAATGGAAAACAACACTGATGGCATTGAATATTAAATTTCAAAGAAATACATAAAGTATAGTACAGAAGTGCTCTAATGACATAATGATAACTCAGTCTCAGACCAACAAATCTCTTTACGCCGACAAAAAAATCTCTAAAATTCAATTATACTTGTAGGAAAAAAGATATTAACTTGGTTTTTTCACCGATCTATTTCTTTTATTGTGTTCAATCAAATATATTTAAATGAAATTCCATGGCAATATATCTTTAATGAGCTTTGTAGAACAATAGAATCAGCATAGGCTTACTGTAGCACTCAGTAAATCTTTTTTTTTTTGCATTAATAATGATGAATTTATTCATTTTCATGTTATTAATCCATGGTAATTAAATGTTTACAAGTTGAAATATATTACTGGTGTAATTGGTAGATAAAAGCTCTGTGATGTTTGTGCAAGTATGATATCACTGTTGGTAAATTGCAACTGTTTTCACAACACTGGTGAAATCTTTGAAATTTATGTAATACATGTAACTCAGAATAATTTTTTGCCAATTTGTTTCTTTAATAGTCTATTCACAGGGTGATCTCTGTTATTATAAATAAGCCTGTCCCAAAATATAATTCTACTTCTAAATCTTATGTTGTGAAGTAGTATAAATGGCTAAGTTTGGATTAGGATAAGAAAAGTTGCCCACCCCCAAAAAATTTCATTTGGCCTCCAAATTTGCAACCTGACTACACCACTGGTTTGTTGAGCTCCACAGGTACAGTACAAACCCCTAGCTTGATTTAAAAAGGGGCAGGGTGCTAGACTTGTTGAGGGGCACATTAGATGCGCACGCGAAACGCTGCATCTTTTCGGCATTGAGTCCTGGGGCCCCCTTAAGGCTCAATCCCATGGTGAAGAAGCTCTGGGATTTTAGTTATAATCACACCTCAGATTGAAACTATTCTGTTGATAAGGACCATTCATAAGCCAAACAGGACAATTGCCTTCTATGCTATCATTCTGTGTTCTGTATCCATGTAAGGTATTAATTTATGAGGTTAATTTAGATTATTAAGTTTAAAAAAAAAAATCTGTCAACAAAATATTAAACAAAATATTATTATTTTTGTCATGAGGGGCAGGGCAGACCCCAGCAGGGCAGGGCAGATCCCCAGCAGGGCAGGGCAGATCCCCAGGGGGCAGGGCAGATCCCCAGGGGGCAGGGCGGGCCCACAGAGGGGCAGGGCTGGCCGCCCCTATAAAACAGCAAAGCTAGGGGTCTGCAGTACATGTCCCCAATGATCATGCCCAGGGCTGTAAGGCTCTGCCCAGCAATAAACCAGTTCTTTAGGTTTGAGTCACTGCATGCTTTGAGCATGATTGCTCATGCTACATTTACTCGACATGTACAGTAGTTCTGAGTCAAAATAATTTGAAGTTGATGGAGGTTATGTTTTTGCCTCTCTAAATTTGATTACCTGTTTGTTTGTCATCGAGATATCTCAAGAATTGATGACTAGATGTGGATCAAATTTGGTGTGTTGTTTTGTCACTGTTTAATGAAGAAGTGTTCAAAATTTTAGACATATTGGAATCTGGGAAGATTACAAATTGAGAGGGGGACATGTCTTTGTCTTTGTTTGTTTGTCTGTCATCAGTATATCTTCAGAACTGATGATTTAATTTGTATTTAATTTGGTGTGTGGTTTTGAAACTGCTTAGGAAGGAGTGATTAAAATTTGAGACATATTGGAACATGGGAATGGTGCAAATGCATGGGAGGGAGGAGGAGGGGGATTTGAAGGTGAGTTTGTCTGTCATCAAAATTTTCCAGAACTGATAATTGGATTTGGATAAAATTTGGTGAGTGGTTTTGTTACTCAGCTCAGAAGAAGTGATTAAAATTTTAGACCTATAGGAACATGGGAAGGGTGCAAATGCAGAAAGAAGGAGGGGGATTTTAAGGTGAGTTTGTCTGTCATCAAGATATCTTCAGAACTGATGATTGGATTAGATTTGGTGTGAGACATATTGAAACAGGAGAAGGGTGCAAATGGGGGTGGGGGGTGCCCTGTTTGTCTGTCATCAAGATATCTCAAGAACTGATGATTGGATTTGGATACAAAGTGGTTTTGTTACTCAGCTTTAGAAGAAGTGATTGAATTTTAGACCTTTGGAAGGGTGCAAATGCAGGGGAAGTTTGTCTGTCATCAAGATATCTTCAGAACTAATGGATTAGATTTGTTGAGACATATTGAAACAGGGAAAGGGGTGCAAATGGGGGTGGGGGTGCCCTGTTTGTCTGTCATCAAGATATCTCAAGAACTGATGATTGGATTTGGATACAATTTGGTGAGTGGTTTTGTTACTCAGCTTCAGAAGAAGTGATTAGAATTTTAGACCTATAGGAACATGAGAAGGGTGCAAATGCAGGGGGATTTTAAGGTGAGTTTGTCTGTCATCAAGATATCTTCAGAACTAATGATTGGATTAGATTTGGTGTGAGACATTAGACAGGGGAAGGGTGCAAATGGGGGTGGGGCCCTCTTTGCCTGTCATCAAGATATCTTTAGAACTGATGATTGGATTTGGCTTAAATTTAGTGTGTGGTTTTGTCACTGCTTAAGGAAGAAGTGATTAAAATTTGAGACATTGGAACAGGGGAAGGGTGCAAATGCAGGGGTGGGGATATTTTAGATGAGTTTGACTGTCAAGATATCTCCAGAACTGATGGTTTTTGTTACCATTTATGAATAAGTGGTTAACATTTGGGACTAGTTAGAACACGGGAAGGGCAGAAATTAAGGTGTGAGGATGTTTTAGGATGAGATCTGTCAAGACTAATGTTGTCATGACTACTGTAAGTTGAGACTTTCCAATGGAATGTGCTGAACAATGACTTTGCACTCTGATTGAAGATCCAAACAATCAATTTCCTGGACTCAAGGAGACTTACATCAAGCGTTCTCTGGAATCAATAAAAATGAAACAATTGGTTTCTGCCATGAATGGAAAATTATGGAATATGAATCCTGGCTGAATAGATCTCAAACAAAAATGCTTCCCTGGAATAAAACTGAAAACAATGGTATGACCTTGGAAGAAATCCGGTCAGAAGATAATCTTCTAGTGTTCAGATTGCAAAGTTCATTACAGACAAAAACTTGGGGATGAATCTTGGTGGACCTAGGATTTCTTAGGTACAGTGTAGATTGTATTGGGTATGGGGAACAAATGAATGAACTCTAATGAAATTATTTTAGGCATGTTGGATTTGCAACAGGGGCGGAGCTACTGTATGCACTCTAGAGAGTGCTAATATTCTAGTTATCTTTTGCGACTACCTTCAATGCAGGGTCAGTGACCACTGATCAGTGCACAAAGTCAGTGACCAGTTCCAAAAGGTCAAGGACCACAGGCCAAGGGTCAAATACCAATTCCAAGGATCAAGGACAAGTGCGTTAATTACTTCTAGGTTGATTTCTTAAACTTTGCTACAAATCTTTGTAGCTTGCAAAAGATGTATATACAGCAATTACATTCATCATTGATTAGCAATATTTAAAGTGTCACTTCCCTAATCATAATAACCAAAGGTGGGAGTCAGGTATTGTCCCTTCCTGTTCCTGTATACATTTTCATTAATCTAGACTTGTTCATAATAAGGTGACTCTCTGAATATTGAAACTAAGCCTGAAATTAGTGTTACATGACTGATAAAATTTTCACAAGATAAAGAAAAACAATTCTATACTTGTTGTTACAATATGGAAAAATATGCAAATTTGCCCTATATTGGAATATTTTAACCTATATTGATGTACTGAAACTTACCAAATAAAATACAATTTAAGGTGTGATATTTTCGATATATTTATTTAAAACATCCATTTTAATTTAGTTCAAGGTTTTTTTTTTTCTTCATGTCAACATAATTTGTTATAACATTACCCACTTTTTGGGTGAAAAAATGCAGAAAACAGGATAAAGGGAAAATTTGAAATATTTCAAGTGTCACACACGTAACCAGAAAATGTCACACATGTAACCAGATATAATTAACAAAAGTACTAATGAACTAATTGATGAGTGGTTCCATATTGAATATAAGTAACATTAAGGGGAAATGTTCAAGTAATACTATTTAAAATTAAGGCTATGAAGGTAAAGCAGAGTTATTAATTGATTAATTTCAGCATCAAAAAGTTGCTTCCGTCTGACGTCACACATGTAACCAACCTTTTATGACCTCTGTTTCACGGTGATACACAATTTGAAAAGAGTGACCACTTGAAATTGATGCCTTGGGTTACTAAGAGTTTGTCATCATATTGTAACACACATAACTACATTTATTCAAAAATAACAGCCTAATGAATCCACTGATTTCCCATTTTTGTGGTCACACACGTAACCGAGAATTGCCTCATATCATACAGTATTGTATGATTATAATCATGGTATCTACATTATAATTCTATACATATTGTACTGCCCACATACAGTAGTTGTTTTTTCTTTTTCAAGTGTGAGTTGAGCAATAATTATCATTAGTTTGGCATTCATTGAAATACTGTATGTTTTGATATTGCATGGTACACTATAAATGGATTTATTTTCCTTAAAAAATAAATTATTAATTTTTGTTACTATTCATAGGATCATACAAATATGAAAGCTTATAAAGGTATACTCAGTTCTGAATAAGTACAGTACTGTGTACTCTGCAAAACGCTTAGCAAGGGAAAAAGTGTACTCTGCAAAGGTTTCTATAGCACACTTCAATTACCATGCCAACTCTTCATTGTTGCTGGTTTTAAATTTATTCTTCCTTATTTTGTACAGGTTTGAAGTAGAATATACAGTACTTATATCCTAATATACATTGTTCAGTGCATCATTTGGACAATTAATCTGTCACTAAAAGTTGATGGTAGTCACTTGGTATCTGGTATACAGTAGTTATTTGTTTTTATTGTAGATGGACATTAACAGTGTGTAATTACATGTAGTCTTAACAAAGTCCACTTTACAATATGTGTAATGGAAAAGTGATCTTCTCTTCTGTGGTTTCCTTATGATTTCCTTTTTCTATTGATTTTTTTCTTCATTTTTGAAGAAATTAAGGAAACATTGTAAAGGGGATATTGTAATCATTCTATTAAAAGCAAAGATGAGATTCTTGATTGTATTTTGCATATTTGTTATAATTAGAAACAAACTAAAACCTACGTCATCCTACATTAAACATGAAATGTCAAATGTGTAAAGCAACAACAATGTACTAGTTACCTGTAGTAGAAGTTCATGAAATGTGAATTTCACACTTTACTTATCACTGAATTACAGTAGCAAGTTCTAGTGACTTTCACCAAATGCCATAATGGCTTCATTCACTATACAGCAGTCACATATCCAGGTTTTTCCATGGCCATGGGGTGGAAAGGGGGTGTCCTCAGTAAAAGTTCAAAATTCCATAAATGGATTAAATGAATTTTGCAAATGCAATTGTCGCACATCGTCACACACCCTAAAGGCTTGCACAGTGACTATTTGGAGTTTTAATTGAATTTTGCGAATGCACTCGTCACACACCCTAGAGGCTTGCACAGTGACTATTTAGAGTTCAGTGTCTCCTTGTACAGTACTTATCCCTATGGTTTATCTACTTGTAGTTGTATGTTTGTTTAGTTTAGAGTATATTACAATCCATTATAAACAGTTGAGTATGTTCTTCCTGCAACATTGGATGTGATGTATGCAGCTATAGTACTCCTGGCAGGTTTTATCCCAACTGAGATTGAAGCTTTCTGTACTGTAACTTAACAACAAACAGTCAATTGCTTTGTAATATTTGCAAAGTATATTATCAGTATACTGATTAAATGACATAAAATATTTGTAACATATTTATGACATCATAGATCTTTTATTTGGTTATAAAATATTTGTTTTTGAATTAGCATTTGAAATAGAACCTGTATGATACATTTTATGAATATTAAAATTGATAAGAGTACAAATGAGTACATGCCTTCTTGCAATATAGGGGAGCTACAATCTTGGACGAAACTGTTGGAACACTTCACCTTTTTGAGAACTGCATATGTAGTGTTATGTTTTTTAAATATTTTTTCTGAGAATTGTAACCCCCTACCCCCTCCCCCCTTTTCAATGTTGAATTTATTTATTTCTTAATGTCATTTCCAGGAATAACAGTAACAAAGGCCAACATTGAATGTGGAGGGGAAGGACAATTAATATAGTGAGGTAGGGGAGGGGGACACTGGCGGTGTCAATGAAATCATAAAAATGTCCTTAAAATTATAAAATATTAATTACAATTGAAAGAGTAGAGAATAAAGAAGCAACAGGAAGAATTTCCAGCATTTATGATTTTTGAATGTGGAATAGTTTGCAAAAAAAAAAAGTTGTTTCATGAAAAACATCACATATTTTGACCAAGTGTTTCAACGAGTTTTGTCCAAGATTGTCTGAGAAAATCCTATAATATTGTTGAAGAAAATGTGCACTTTTTTTTTGTAAAAAGCAAAATACAAATCGTAAAGTTATCCTCAAAATCTGTCAATTGGTCCATTTTGCGTCAAATTAATCAGGCAGTGTTCATCAAAAATGGACGTGGTGGTGGTGGGGGAGGGGAATTGGAAAGTACATTGTAGTAGGATAGGGAAACAGGAAGCATCTTGAAAAATATGACAATGTCCGAAAAATTACATCAAGCTACTAAAGTTGTTAAAAGAGGGTTGAAACGACCTACAAAAAAGACAGTATTGATGATTTATAAAAGTTTAATCAGTGAAGTAAATTTAGTTGGGGCCCTGCGCTGTGGTAGGTTGGGGGCCCTTACAAGCGAAGCGAGCATTTAGCCTGATTGCAGAATGAGCAGCTCCATGCGGTGGAGGCCATTGGCCGGTAGGGTTCAGAGGAAAGCCTGAGGTGGGATTTCTAGCATTTGTGATTTCTCATGTGGAATGATATGCAAGAGAAAAGTAGGTTCATGAAAAGCATTGCATTTTATGCCTAAAATCTGCCATTTCCGCTTCAACTGTTCAAATTGGTCAATTTTGTGTCAAATTGTTCAGACAGTGTTAAGAGGGGAGGAGGGGTGGGGGGGGGGGGTGTGATGGAGGAGGGGAGGGTGATTGGTTAATACATTGAAGTAGGATAGGGGAACATTTTTGTGTATTTTCTTAATATGAAAAAGCTCCACGGTCTACCCTAAAAGTCAGGGAAAATAGTATTAAAGATTCAAACTTTAGAAAAAATAATAAAATAATCTCCTTCCTTCAGCATGCATCCCTCTACAACCATATTTAATCTCTTTTTCACTAATATCTCTGTATTACAGCAATCTGGCTTTTGTAATAAGGAATTGTATGATAATATTGGAAGTTGAGAAAGAAATTAAGAGATAAATTGATTAATCTTTCTATTAATATCTTTACTTGTATTGATTTGTATAAAGATTTCACATAATTCGCAGCTCTACCATTCTTCCTACTATTTTATTTAAAGAATGGATGGCATTTTTCCAATCCCATGTAGCAAGTGTCGTGGTGGGGTAGCGGATAATAGGATGGATTTCAAATTATTGGAAAATGGGTTCGAATCCTGTCGATTACATGAGGGTGACATTTCCTTTTATTTCCTCAATTTTAATTAATTGAATAGCTTTTATCGTCATTTATTTTTCTTCATTTAATCTGCGAAATGCGCACAAATTCTCAGGTATTTGCAATCTTCAAAAACAAATAAAAATAGTTTCTATTGACCTATTTATTTATTCCAATCTCCAAGTCTATTGGTATTCATCATGTAACTAATTGTCTTTGAAATTCATATTGCTAATTTTTCTCTAGACACTTAAAACACATCTGTTATCAGGAAATAATGCAAGTTATCTGAGCAAAAAATTGGCATTCTATTCTTAGACAATCTTGGACAAAACTGTTGGAACACTTAAGCTTTTTGAGAACTACATATGTTATAGTGTTATGTTTTAAAATATTTTTTCTAAGAATTGTAACCCCTTACCCCCACCCCCTTTTTAATATTGAATTTATTTATTTATAAACGTAATTTCCAGGAAAAACAGTAACAACGGCCAACATTGAATGGAGAGGGGGAGGGGAGGACAATTAATATAGTGAGGTAGGGGAGGGGGACACTGGTGGCATTAAGGAAATTATAAAAATGTCAATAAAATGATAAAATATTAATTACAATTGAAAGAGTAGAGATTAAAGAAGCAACAGAAAAATTTCCAGCATTTCTGGTTTCTAAATGTGGAATAATTTACAATAGAAAAATAGCTGCATGAAAAACATCACATATTTTCACCAAGTTTTTCAATGAGTTTTGTCCAAGATTGTAGCTAGCTAGTATTGTATTATAGCATTGCATGCTCAGTGACTCACTATTACACCCATGTCTGATAATATTTGCAGAAGGAACTATGCCCCACAAAGTCACACCCACTCAACTTGATTAATATTTAAACCAGCCTATGTTGCTACTGTATAATTGAAATCCAAGTACAGTGAATATCAAGCATGATGAATAATTTACAGTATTTTTTTTTTTTTTTTTAGGACCTGAAGCTATATAGTAGGCCTATTGTGTGTTTAAAAGCAGATGGTGTTGTGTGTTTTGAACTCCACAAGCTTTTTTTTAAATCCCAGAAACAAATTAATCATTGGTGTGAATCTATATGTACAGTAGTCTGGGTAAGCCTTCTTATTATTTTGCAAATGCCCATCCCCTCATATTTCCTCTACATTTGTTGTTCCGATGCAATAAGCATCAGGAACCTATGCGGTCATGATGGCGTGGGTGTGTGTGTGTGTTTGTGGGTGTAAATACAGTATGTGATGGCCAGCTCATAAATACAATATCTCAAGAATGGTACAGTGGATTCATGTCATATGTGGTATACATACAGCCCATGGTCTGTAGATGCACCCTATTGTTTTTGGTGGTGATGTCATGCATATCAATGAGTTGGCAGGGCTTAATGTACATTTTTTGAAATGCTCTTATTTTATCAACCACATTTTTGTTTTGTTTCATATTTGGTTCAGTTATGATGTTTGCTAGTGTGTACATGTTCATAGTATACAAATTTCATTAATATGCATAGTGTCAGTGGCGGGTGTAATATAATATGATTTTGCTGAAAAGAGCTTGTAAACACGATTTCTAAGGAACAATAAACTGGATTCAAGTCATATGTCAAACACAGATTGCCCATGGTCCGTAGATGTTCCCTATTGATTTTGGTGGTGATGTTATGCATATTGATTAGTAGGCGGGGCTAAACCTAAAATTCTTCAAATATGATACATTAGCAAACCGTATGTCTGTTTTGCATCATACTTTTTATGATAAAGTTGGTAATTATGCTAGTGTTGTCAATAGGTTTGTCTATTTTATTGATCTGCATCATGCGTGGTGGTCTATGAATAAATATCCTGGAACAAATATTTCATTATATGACATGACAGTTAATATGGAACTTGCAAATCAATCAGCCTATGAAAAAAACCATCTGAACCAAAAAATCTTTGGTTCTGGTTGGAAGACATTTATGTACATGTATGAGAATGAGTAGGTATGGACATGGGTTAAGAAATTATTGTCGGAGGGAGGGGGGAGGCGGGTATAAGGGGTATTGGACGGCCATTTTTGCAATTGTTTGAACACCATGCATCAGATCTATTTTGTCAATCTGGAATCGCCTTTTGTACACCTGTACTGTATCTCAGCCTATTTAAGGGAGTACCAACTTCTGTTTGTTGAAAGAGGTGGGTGTAATTCAACCCCCTAGCTCAGTGATTAGAAGGGCGAAAGTACAGTAGCATAGAGGCATGCAATACTCAAGAGAAATTGATACAACCTGTATAATGTACTGTACCTGCCAGGCTGCTACCTTGTAATTGGGAAATGCAATTCATAACAGGAAGAGGAACAATTCACAAAATTAGGTTGTGTACAAAATTGTAGAGGATTTGTGAAAAAGGGACAGGGAGGGAGTAATAAGGGGAAGGGGTGGAATAAATGAGGGAAGGGTGGAAAGAATGAGGGAAGGATGGTGGGTGCATCACCCCTGAAAAAGTTATAATAAGGGATGTAAACCTTTCTATTGTGTGCATGAGTTTAAAATATTTTACACTGTCCATGTTCAAGTATGCGAATGTGTCCTCCATATCACTGAACTTAAGCTGCAGTGGAATTCTCTTATCTACTTAACAGGGAAGAAAGAATTAAGTTTGTTGTCATATATTGACAAAGTACACAAAAACTGTACATTCCTGTAGTACCATTGATAGATACTTCCTGTAATGCAGTTAATTTGACTATTAATGATCAAAACAGCATTGTTCTTCAGAGGGATATGTCAGGAATGTGTATAAGAATGTCCTCCTTGGGTACTCTTGTTTTTCAAACAGAAATTGAAACTTCTTATTGGTTGCATGGTCAAGGGTAGTGAAGCAATTAATGGCAAATTTACATTTGGAATGACTCTTGAGATCTTTCCATTAATATTGTTGCAATTTTTAATTTTTGCAGATGAAACCCTCTAAACTTTCATTGTAAGTAGTTTTGACAAGAGGTGGCTAAAAATCTGTGCAGAGAGTACAGCACACTGATACACACATGCACACCACTCACAGCATGTACACTGTTAATATTTTGACACATGTGAAAACTTCACAGGTCCAGCATATTTGTGATATGGTTGAGGACAATCAAATGATCAAAATGGTGGGAATATATTCAGAGAAAGTTAATTTTGCGAAGTAGATTTATCAGATTTTAAAACTTCCAATTTTCAAGAGATTTGTGTAGTACACTGTATCTGTTTTAGACCAAACTTAACATTACAAAATCACCACTTAGTCAGTGCAGTTACTTTTAAATGTTTAAAGGATTAGTTCAGGGATCCAGCAAGTAACAGACAGAGGACTTCAGAGGGCTACAGAGAACTTACAGAGGGATTACAGAAGGCTTACAGAGGACTTACAGAATGGTAAAAAAATTCAAAAATCTTATTCCGTTAGGGAGATATTTAACTTTAAATTTTGGTAACATTTGTGTAGAAACGTCTGAAATCAGACTAGTTGTGACATCACAGCCTCAGATTCCTCAAAATCTGTATGTATTCTATTTTGTTCTGCAATTTTGTGACTTTAAAACCATTGGATACATGTATATCAGGGAAGTATTAAAACAGAATCTAGATAGTAAGAGTAATTATAATTTACCACCTGCAGAAATTTTGAAGAAAAATAATTCAAATAGTAAAAATGTAAAATAAATTTTATTTAAAATACATTAACAATTGTTAAAAATGTGAGGATGAGGACGCCAACTATCCGTAGTAGACTTACTACACCAGCCATTTCTACACAGACAGGACAGCTTTAAACTTGAATATCTCCTTCATGGAATAAGTTTTTTGAAGATTCTCTTTCATATAGGATGCACCTGCTTGAACCCTTAACTAATCCTTTAAAAGTCTCATGCCTATTATGTAATGCGTATTAAGTTTTCTTCTAATTCGCAGATCATTTTTATACACTTTGATGCAGTAGTGGTATACCGAGTACAACTGTTGATACTCATTGTGTTCATTGAGAGTTTGATCCATGCAACTAATGCTAAACTGCTACCTTTCTTTTGTAGAATACTATACAGTTATACAGCACATTGCAGGTATACTGTACCTGTGTACAAATTTGAGCTTGTTTTAAGGTCACCATTAGCTTGTAGTAACTTTTAAGTACTGTTGCTTGTATGAGATTAGGCCCTACCCAGGGCCGGATTTCGACATGTGGAGGCCCATGGGCAACTTCAGGAGTGGAGGCCCACACTACTTTAATAACTGCTGTCCTGGTGAGGGGTCTAAGGGGAGAGGGTGTACCCCTTTGGAATTTTTGGAATAATTAAGGGTGCTTAGATGCAAAATGGTGCAGTATTTTGTGATTTTTGAAGTAAATTTATGTTCAATTTTTTTATTTTGTAAGCCTGTTTGCCTGCCCAATTTTCAGTACAAATGAACAGGTTGCTACCACTCCTACCAACCAATGCAAATTAACAGGTTGCTACCACGTTTTTCCTTTACAATTTTTTTCGCATGAAATATGTGGAGGCCCCTTGTGGAGGCCCATAGGCAACTGCCCATGTTGCCCATTGCTAAATCCGGCCCTGGCCCTACCTGTTAGTCAGTTAAGTTAGTAAGTTTTAGTTAGTTAAATCCATCTGAGCCATTAGCCCATACAGCCGGTGCTTATCCCCGGTTTGCAAAGCGCAAGCCGATGAGAGCATATATAACACACCTGGATGGGATGCCAATCCATCGCAGGTTAACCCTTACTCTACCACGCGGCGATACTATCGCTGTTTTCTAACCACCTTTTTCTAAAAATAAAATCGGGACTTTACCACAGTTCTATAGGAGTAATCTTGGTATAATTTTAAAGTACTCTGATATTTCTTTCACAAAATGAAACTTTTTCATAGGGGTCATATTACATAATTTTTAGAAAAAGTACTTTGAAAAAGGGTAAAAGTCAAAAATTGCTAAACAATTTACATTTTTTTTTTTCTTTCTTAATTAAATCTTACGATAACTTCAAGATCACATTTTTGCTTCAAAATCAAACTCGCAAGTCCTAAGACATGATAGTAGTATTGGTTTCTGGTATAATTTTTATAATCCCTACATGCAATCTTTTGTTCTGGAGAAATTTCTTCAAAATTTCATGAATTTCTGCCATTTTTGACCCGTTTAAAAAAAAAAATGGTGTACCCAAACCGTACATCACACATGCTTCTTTGAACCGCCGTTCAAAAGCGCTTGAAATTTCCTTTATTTGATATATAAATAAAGGCATACCCCCTCTATTTATAGCCTGTCCTATAAGAAATATATTACACCTCTCTAATTTGAACAACTACTTGGTGCAGAGGAAATGTACGCGGCTAGCATGCGAGCGCTCCGAGTTCGAGTCTCACCGTGACCACTGCGTAATTATTTTTCTGCTGCAGCTT
Source organism: Chiridota heheva (assembly GCA_020152595.1). Classification (NCBI taxonomy): domain Eukaryota; kingdom Metazoa; phylum Echinodermata; class Holothuroidea; order Apodida; family Chiridotidae; genus Chiridota; species Chiridota heheva. The sequence goes on from JAIGNY010002634.1 coordinate 46,742, forward strand.
TCAGGGGATGTTTGACTTTGATCATTTTTGATGTGTTTTCATCTTTCCTTTCTTTCTAAAAATTATAGATTAGTATCATTGGAAAGGAAATTTCAAAAAGAATCTAAATATGTAACACAAATCTCTGTTTTCAATACTGACAAGAAGTTATACTTCTGCAAAGATTGACCATTTGTTGACCAAATTTAGCCAAAAATTGCTTAATTTGCATAATTTTGTCTAATATTTCCTAAATTGGTTTTAATTACTCAAAAGATAAATATCTTAGCATCTATTCCAACCAAACTTGTAACGAAAGAAAATAAAAGGAAAGTTGTCAAAAATGCATATGAAAAAAAAAAGTTACGAAAATTGGGGTCGCTTTTTTCAAAGCCCTGGTAGAGTAAGGTTAATCCACATCAGCGCTGGTACTCATGTTACAGTTGAGTGGACTGGAGTAAGTAGAGTATAGCTTCTTGCTTAATTACATGTACATCATACAGCACTCACGGTGGGAGTCAAACCCTTTCGCATACAAGCATGACTCCTTAACCACTGAGCCACTGCGTCTCTATTATACAGGTCTTCTTTGATGAACTTGCTATAACCTCAAATGAGTTGTTCTGCAGGTTTGCAAAGGCTCCAATTGTAAGCTTGCATTGAGCTGATTACAAGCTCACATTGAGTTTAACTTGCTGGAAGGGTGTACCATGCTTTGAAACTTAAATGAGTAAATGAAATACAGTATTTAAGATTTTAAAAGATTAGTTCAGGGGTCAAGCAAGTTTATTTAATATGTGAGAGGACTTCAATTGAAACAAAATGGTGGAGAAAGCATTCACAAATCTTAATCTGTTAAGGAGATATTCAAGTTTAAAGTTTGGTATTATTTGTATTAAAACGACTGAAATCAGACTAGTTGTGATGTCATAACCTCGGATTCCTCAAAGTCTGTATCTGTTCATTTCGGGCGAAGCCCTCTTAGTCCTCGTTAGAAACCCTCGAAGGAGGTTTTTTTTTTTAACCCATTTGTGCAGCCATTACCCATCATGCAAGTTCCTTTGTACATACACATTGTACAGTGACAAAATGTAATCATTTTGTTAACTTTGATGGCATTTGCTGAAGTGTGAGAGGTATATGGAATTATGGGAAACATGTTAGCTAACTTTTATCCAGTACCTTTTGTTTTTGAGAAAAGAGCAAATATATTGGATGCCCTTCTGTATGTTGGCCCGCATGGTTTTGTTGCGAATCTGTGCTAACAGATCTGTGCTAACAGATCTGTGCTAACAGATCTGTGCTTACAGATCTGTGCTAACAGATCTGTGCTAACAGATCTGTGCTAACAGATCTGTGCTAACAGATCTGTGCTAACAGATCTGTGCTAACAGATCTGTGCTAACAGATCTGTGCTAACAGATCTGTGCTAACAGATCTGTGCTAACAGATCTGTGCTAACATATCTGTGCTAACAGATCTGTGCTAACAGATCTGTGCTAACAGATCTGTGCTAACAGATCTGTGCTAACAGATCTGTGCTAACAGATCTGTGCTAACAGATCTGTGCTAACATTCGCGTTGTGTCAAATAATAGTGTCGTTTAATTCTTCTTTGACTGCATGTGTCAGGGTTGATATATTATGACTTAAACGTGATATTTGCAATCTTACGTTTAATTTGTTCTTCACAGAAATTTTGTGTAATTTTTGTAAGCTTTGGAGAAGCGCGTTCATTTAATTACTTTGATGCGGTGAAAGACAGTGAACGATCAGTTTCTTTGTGACTTTTGTATGGGATGTTCTGAACATTAAACGTATTGACCTAATGTGTACTGTGTCATTCGGATTCACCCATTGTTTGTACTGGCAAGTAATGTTCAGACGTTAAGGCCAATCAAGCGGGCAGTAAGTCACCTCTCTTTGAATAAAACTTAAACACTTAGTCTAGTTAAACTCAAATTGCAAAGTTTATTCTTTTTGATCAGATCAGTCAGTGACGTAGCAATCACACTCACAGTGTCAAGTACAGTATCATTACTTGAAATAGAATTGAAGATAGCAAGCAGCTGAGCTGTGAGTGCGATTCTTATGTTTTAGCTGTCGATTGGTTGCTGAATTGTGCAATGGGTTAACCCTGAAAGTAGGGTTCAGCAAGAAAGACTCCTTTGAGGGCTTCACCCGGACTGCTATTAATTATATCATATTTTGTACTGATTTTGTGTCTAAAAACCATTGGATATGTCAGGAAAGCAGTAAAACAGAATCTATTAAAGATAATTATAATTTACCACCTGAAGAAAGTTTGAGGAAAAATGATTTGGATAGTAAAAAAGTTAAATAAATTTTCTTTGATATTAACAATTGTTTTTGGAGGGTATTAACTTTCCATAGTAGACTTACTACACCAGTCAATTCTACACAGATAAGACAGAGCTCTAAACTTGAATATCTCTTTGATGGAATAAGAAGTAGTTTCTCCACCATTTTGTTTCTCCCAACGACGAGTGAACACACAATTACAATGACGGGGTCGTTGCCTGCGTATTCGGTGTTGATAGTAACAATGCTATCACGAAACGCTTAATACGACCCGGACGAGAACACAGGTACGACGTACGGACAGACATAACATCGACAACCAAGTCAATGTCCACGGCCTTTGATGACCAGTTGTGGTACACTGGCTTGTCTTCCCAACCCAGGCTTGAAGCCAGGGCCTCGTGGTCTGTAGACAGGTAAGATAACCGCTACACCACAGTAGGTAGATTGTTTCTCCCCACCATTTTGTTTCTTTTATAGTCCTCAATCATGTGATTACTCAAGTACTGTAACTCTTTAACAAACAATTTTGGAACAGATACAATATGGACAGTATATATATGTAGGATATATATATTTGCACAGTTGTGGAACACTTCCTGAAACAAAATTAGTGGGTGTTATATTTACTGGTTTGACTTGAGCAGTTATGCAGTGCCATATGGCAACTTGACATGACCTTTTTTTTTACAGCAGATACTTATTGCATGCTTATTTCAAGTTTTTGCTCCGTTCATAGTATTGTTTAGTAGATGTAAATCATTCAAAAAGAGGGCTTCAGTATCTTCAATAATCACAGAGTTGACCAAGTCATGATATTAAGGCAAGGGTGGATCTAGAGGGGGTCTGGACCCCCTCCCTATTCCTCCCACTCCTTTTGGAATTTGACTTCTAACACTAAAGCCATACATTTTCATGAATTGACCTTGGATTTTAAGGCTTGGACCCCCCTTTTTGAAAATTCTGGATCCGTCCCTGTAAGGAAGCCTTTGCATGCACCTTGATATGACACTTTGGTGCTATTTCTTCTGTACAGTCACCTATGAAAATACTGAAGAGGCTAAGCTTCCTGCAAGTAAAGCTACAGTAGTTGACCTCTGTTCCGCAGTTGAGCTTAATTTTCTTTTTGCCTAACCTGGTGAACATTAGTTCACCTTGGTGGTTCCCTTTTTATATTCGACCACATGAAAATTCATCCACAGGATACCCAAAACGGGAAAATAAAATTGAAAAAAGCTTTTATTTTATTTTGGCCCCATCTCTTTAAAAGTAAGTCTATCTTATATGAAAAAGGGCTTCAAAAGAAACAAAATAGTGAAAAAGAAACAAAACAGTGAAGAAAGAATTAGAAAATCTTATTCCATTAAGGAGATACATGCACTTAAGTTTAAAGTGTCATAGCCTCAGACTCCCCAAAGCCTTTATGTACTCTGTATCATATTTTGTCTAGAGCTGTGAACGTTTACGGATTTTAGTAAACGTGTACACGCCAAAAAAGCGAGCGTGTATCGTGTACACGAGTTTAGTACCGTAATTTTCGGAAATACACCAAAATTGCTCGAAAACTACGAGGCGAAATTAAAAAATCGCGCAACTAGTATGGCAAAAGTACTGACTGCATTGACCAAATAGACGCTGAGTTTTGCTTTCTAAATCGTAAAAAGTTTACTTCTACAGTACAAATCATCATTTTTATGGAAAATATGCATGAAAATTAAGTTTAGAAAGAACAGATAACTTCCTTTCAATGTCATTTAAACTCAACATCGCGTAACTTGTTTGTCCTATTCGCTACGGCTTTCAAAGTTCTGTGAAAATCTTGCATACTGAGGCCTATGATATACCTCGCCGTAAAACATTTCAAAACTACGCCACCACCACCAGGAAGTTTTGAAATATTAGTCCTCTCGAAAAAATGGCCGCCTTCTTTGCGAAGCATGCAGAATTTCAGCTTTGTTAAAACCTTTTTCTGTTTATCTATTATGCAATATTTTTTCTTTCTTGCAAAATTTATTTGACTCATCGGGTAATATTTACATGTAAATGTACTGATTGTCACGATTCAAGTGTTTTTGGTCGATGAAACGGGCCTTGATTGCGTGGGATTTAAAGCCTTATGGCCTAACGTTAAGCCTATTGTTAGTTTCACTGATTACTGCTGCACATTCGCGGTGCATTTTACAAGTTAGATTACTCAGTTTTCGGCGAAAATATAATATTCCCATTCATTGGTGATTACTGTGCATTTGTGATTCACACATTTAAAAAAGATTATGCTAATCAGGTTTACAGTTTGTAAAAAAAATCATTGATTGAAATTTTGTCAGCCGAATGTGTGTGCGATTTGAATCATGACTTGATTTTCAATGGCAAGACACTAGGCCTATAATGTATGAAAAACGATTACTCGCAATGAAGTATTTAGTAAACGTTTACAAGATTTGCGAGCGTGTAGCGAGTACACGCTAAACGGTCACAGCTCTAATTTTGTCCTGCGATTTTGAAGTTTAAAAACCATTGGATTTTCAAAATAAGTAGTAAAACTAAATCTAGGAAGAATATTTATAATATGCCACCTAAAGAAAGTTTGAGGAAAAAAAATTAGTGAAAAAAGGAAATAAAGTTTCTTTAAAATACATTAACAATTGTTAAGAATGTGAGCATAAAGATGCCAACTTTCCATAGTAGACTTACTACACCAGTCATTTCTGCACAGATAAGACAGAACTTTAAACTTGAATATCTCCTTAATGGAATAAGGATGATATAAGATGAACATGCTTGACCACTGAACTAATCCTTTAATTCTGTTGCAGGATTTAATTTCAGGTGTTAGTTTTGTAGTCTGTATTGAAAATAGATAATTTGGGACCGTTGATGCTGAAAACAAAGGTCAGACACCTGTTACTGATGAAGTGAAGTGTGAAATGTTTCATGTACACAATACTATATAACTCCATCCAAATTGGAGGCAGTTAAATGTGAGACAAGGGAAGGCCAAGTTATGCAAAGGAACTTTTAATTAGAGAACAGTTGAGGTCAAGTCAGAAATTTTTAAAGGAATGCGATGAATCTGAAATAATACCATGCGAATAATAAAGTGGATACATATGAGATTTTACTCATTTCAAGTTTTAATGTGAGACTTGTACATTGCTGAAGTACAGGCAATTTATTTTCATGCATGTACGATTTTAAGCATTCCTCTAAAGTAGTCCTGCCATGGGGTCGGAACTAATGATAAATATGATATTTGGAATATTTGATTTGCAAAAATATGATTTTTCTGCTCTGCACTCTATCGTTTGCGAGAAAATGGTAAAAGAAGAATGAGGTTTTTGTCAAAAAAATATAATTGGGCTTCATATGCAGTGACGTTATTTTAGGGACTCGTGTATGTAAACAATGCATCGCTGACACATTTTGTGTGTGTACGCCATTGAAGTTTCGCGACTAGTGTCAATTATAATCTTACTTTGTTTTTAAAATGTGAATATTTTCCAAGAAATATCGAAATCCTGCAGCTTTGTGTAGTTGGAGGATTTAGTAATATAAATTCTCAAACTAAAATTCATTTAGCAATGGCAAAGGGCAAGAAAATGAGACAAATTTGGACGTGTTTTGTGCACTTGACATGAACCATGTTTTCGGGGCTTACCGGGTACAGTGTGCAGCTTGCCAGATTTTACCCTGTTCTGTTCGATTTAAACAATAGCTTGACCGCATTGCTTGTGACATGAAATTTGTACTTTTTTGCGAGTAATAAAAATTCAAATGAGAGAAACAGAGGAAGAAGAAAGTACTCTGTGAGATTTGAACTCACAACCTCTCGCTCAAAAGACCAATGCCGTAACCAACTGAGCTACTTAGTCACTTGAAAATTACAATGATTTATTTTACATAATGTCAGTGTGGAATATGATTGACGGAAGAAAAATTGATCAATTAGAATTGAATTAGCATAGCATAGCAAGGTTTAACGTTCCGAAAGCATTTAGTGGTGGACATTATATCAAGACGGCCACGGCCTTTGATAACCAGTTGTGAACTCACTGGTTGCAGACCCACTGGGTTACGAACCCGGGAGGTGCTGGTGAGAGGACAAAGCACCAACCACTACACCACGGAGGTCTGTTGTAATTGTGATTATTGTGTTCATATGCCAAGCCGTCCCTTTTATTAAATAAAAACTTAACTCAAAAACTCTCAATTCAAGTGCAAAAACAAAAACAGAATTGCATGAATGAACTATTCTAATAGGTAGGCCTGTTGACTAAACATCAAGCAACAGAGACTTGAACATTAATAAGTAAAACTTTATACTTCCATTAGACGTAAAGAAAGAGGTAGATGTTGTTGCAAACATTAATTTTGATCATGTTGAACAAAATATTACTTGCGAAACAGTAAGAATTTCATGCCGACTATGCAGGCTTAGTACTGTAGGTCCGTCTAAGGGTTGTAAGCCTGATATACTGTAGGTCCGTGTAAGGGTTGTAAGCCTGATATCCTTCTTTCTCATCTGCAAGCGGTTCAAATTGAAAAGGAACAACATCCCCTTCATGATGAGAAAGTTCTTCATTTATTTCCAAATCATTCTAATCATAGCCTGAACTTGAAAATGGCATTTAATAAATGATTAATGTCTAAAGTCCTTTTTCATCATGAAAACGGACTTATTTCCAGCATTTCTTGACAGGTTACTGAATTTAGGGATATGAAAAACCTATATCAGTTTACATCTCAAAGGCATGGCAGGACCACTTTAAGTAAGGATGCTATTAGATTGAACTCACTTTTAAAGGATTAGTTCAGTGGTCAAGGGTGTCCATCTTATATGAAAGAGGACTTCACAAGAAACAAAATGGTTGAAGAAAGCATTGCAAAATCTTATTCCATTAAGGAGATATTTAAGTTTAAAGTTTGGTATCATTTATGTAGAAATGACTGGAATCAGACTAATTGTGATGTCACAGCCTCAGATTCCTCAAAGTCTTTATGTATTTTTAGATAGTTTTTTCTTTTTTTTTCACTATTTAAAATATTTTTTCCTGAAACTTTCTTCAGGTGGTATATTATTAATACCCTTCCTAAATTCAGTTTTACTACTTTTTTGACATATCCCATGGTTTTTAAGCCACAAATTTGCAGTACAAAATATGATAGAATACATAAAGACTTGAAGGAATCTGAGGCTATGACATCACAATTAGTCTGATTTCAGCCTTTTCTACACAAATGATGCCAAACATTAAACTTTAATATCTCTTTAACGGAATCAGATTCTTGAATGCTTTCTTCACCATTTTGTTTCTTTGAAGTCCTCTTTCTTATACGATAGACTTGTTTGACCACTAAACTAATCTGTTAATGTATTGTCAACTGTCATGCATGATCTCTTCTGGGTGAGGGATTTTTACCCACCCACAGTTTTGAATATTCTGTAAATTTTATCACTAAGGACCGCAGGAATTAGGAACATTGTTGGAATACCACATCTTTAGCACAATTTGCATTAGATGCACTGTATGCACATAACATTATCAGTGTAACCTGATTTTCTTCCTGGACAACAATCAAATTAGTAAAGGAATGCCCTGCTCTTTACTAGCAGAGAATCTTCAAGACATACAATGGTTTGATGTGTTATAATATTGTATAAATACAATATTTCATGCTCAAATTCAATTCAATTTGTTTTTCACATCATGTACAAAAAGGAGACGTTGGTGAATCTTCAGTGGCGGCATCAGTTTGAGAGGCAAAACACGACAATTGACCATTTTTGTAATTTTATGTAGGATTCAATACAAAAAATCAATGCTAAGCAAATCTTTGGGGGGCAAAAGCACCCCATGTCCATATGGCCAGCTGCTACTGCTTAAAAATATATTTTTCAGCCAAGTCCTTCCATTGCTGCTTAGACACCATGTCAAATCAGGGAATTGAAAAATATTGTAAATCCCTGGTCAAATTGATCAAGTGGTACCTCACATTTAAAATCCTCATCCCAAGGGTACCCTTTCCTTTCACAAGTTATTATTGACTAAGGAAAGGGACATGAACCATTAGGCTTGTTAATTAGTAGTTCCATCTTTGTTTCATTGAACATCAACCAACTGTTCTTTTGAAGGAGCTTAATTTGTCAGTTTTATTGTATGAATTATGGTGATTGCTGTTATGCACTGAAGCTTAGGACCTTCCAGTTGTACTGTAAATTATTTGGGAATGGAATAAGTTGTGGTATTTAATTTGTTTGATAATCTCTTACAGTTACATAAGTTAACCAGTGAAAGTCAGAGTGATCCTTAAAATGTTATGTATGCGATAGCATCAGGGACCTATGTGGTCATGATGGCGTATGTGTGTATGTGCATGTGTGTGTGTGTATGTGACGCCCAGTTCGTAAACACGATATCTCAAGAATGATACACCGGATTCATGGCATATTTGGTATACAGATATTCCATGATTGGTAGATGTGCCCTATAGTTTTGGATGGTGATGTCATGCATATTAATGAGTAGGTGGGGTTTAATGTAAAAATCTTGAAATGTTCATATTTTAACAACCACATGTCTGTTTTGTTCATATTTGGTGTAATTATGATGTTAGCTGGTGTGGTGTACATGTTCATGATGCAAAAATGTTTAATTTCATTGATATGCATAGTGGTTGTGGCTTAGTATGATTTTGATCAAAAGAGCTTGTAAACATGATATCTCAAGAATGGGGAACTGGATTCATGTCATATTTGGTACATAGCCCATGGTCTGCAGATACGCCATATTGTTTTTGGTAGTGAAATCATGCACATTAATGTAGGCGGGGCTTAATATAAAAATCATGAAATGCTTTTATTTTGACAATCACATGTCTGTTTTGTTTCATATTTGTTATAATAATGATGTTAGCTAGTGTGTATGTGTTCATTGTATAAAAACATAAGACTGTCATTAATATACGTAGTAGGCGGGGCTTAATATTAATAAATATCTTGAAATTTTCATATTTTAACAACCACATTCTGTTTTGTTTCATATTTCTTATAAAAATGATGTTAGCTAGTATGTACGTTCTCATTGCATAAAAATGGTGACTCTTATAGCTTAATGTGATTTGTAAACAAAAAGTTTGTAAGCACGATATCTTAAAAACTATGAACTGGGTTCATGCCGTACACAGATACACGTAGCTCATGGTCTGTAGATGTGCCCTATTGGTCTTGGTGTTGATATCATGCATATTAATAAGTGGGTGGGGCTTAAGTGAAAATGTTGACAAAGTGATAAATGAGCAAGGGTATGTCCATTTTACTTCATATTGGGCATGATAACATTGTTACAACAATGAGATTGCCATCTCATTATGTCCATTTTACTTCATATTGGGCATGATAACATTGTTACAACAATGAGATTGCCATCTCATTATGTCCATTTTACTTCATATTGGGCATGATAACATTGTTACAACAATGAGATTGCCATCTCATTATGTCCATTTTACTTCATATTGGGCATGATAACATTGTTACAACAATGAGATTGCCATCTCATTATGTCCATTTTACTTCATATTGGGCATGATAACATTGTTACAACAATGAGATTGCCATCTCATTATGTCCATTTTACTTCATATTGGGCATGATAACATTGTTACAACAATGAGATTGCCATCTCATTATGTCCATTTTACTTCATATTGGGTATGATAACATTGTTACAACAATGAGATTGCCATCTCATTATGTCCATTTTACTTCATATTGGGTATGATAACATTGTTAAAACAATGAGATTGCCATCTCTCTTACAATGGCAGGGATACACCTTGTGAATTGGTTTTAATCTTACATGTAACTTCAATGAACGGGAAACACGAGTCACAATAGTAAGAAACCCAGGAAACAATTCAAAGCAAATTCAGGATCATCAAAGCTAAATACCGACTTCTAATTTTCATGGGATATAAGGTCAATAAATTAACAAATATTTGTATCACAAAAATTATGTGTACAGTTATCAACTTTATCAACAGCAGCTGAGTCTTGATACCAGAAGATGAACAAAAGATGGGGGAAATGATCAGAAATATCATTTACTATTAATCCACTACTAGTTACATTATTGGTGACATTACTGAATATATTATCAAGAAGGGTAAAGGAGTGATTCTCTTTATTAAATCTGGTTGGCTTAGATATAACAAGTTTAAAAACAGAATGATGACATAGTATTAACAAGTTATTGGCATAATGAGAAGACTAATAAATTCTTATTAAAATCACCCATAACATAAGCTGTGTTTGTGATAAGATTTCAAAGAGTATCGGCATTATTTGCTGTCTTAAATATCAGCTTCCACCACGTAAGTATATTTTGCTTACTATTTATAATAATTGACCTTCCTCTCTTATTGCTGCATAACCATCCTCTAGGAGAGAGCAAGCCATCTCCATTTCTTCCTTCAATTCCCTGTCAATTCTTCCTTCAATTCTCCGTCAGCCTTGGGCCCCTTTTTCTTAATTCAAAGACACTTCACATTCTTTATTTAACTAATTACCATACCTCTATCTTTGTGTTTCATTATCATATTAAAGGGTACCCTTCCAACCATTTTTTCACATTATTTTGCTTCCAACTGTCTTTTCATGTGTACTATACTTACAGTACAATACACGCCATGCCAATGATGTACTAACTCCACTGTACAATTTTGATATCTCTCAACATTTTGTAAGATATAAAGACATTACTGTCTACTGTCTGGAATTCTCTACCAATAAATCTTAGAAATTGCTCCACTTACATGACTTACAAGCAGTGGCATAGCCAGAGGAGAGGGGTAGGGCCCCCTTATATTTTAATCTGTTGGTTCAGATTTTATATTCCGTCGGTTCAGATTGGTGCCATCGGTTCAACAAGCTTTGACATTCCAGGTGCTTATTATGTTTTTAGATTTCAAAAGACACTTTCCCAGAAAAAGGTTCTTCGGTAATAATATATTAAACATTCCTGCGATTTTTTATTTAAATACATGAACTAAGACAGAGAGAGAGAGAGGGGAGAGAGAGAGGGGAGAGAGAGAAGAGAGAGAGAGAAGGGGAGAAAGGGAGAGGTGGGTGTCGGAGGGCACGTGATACAGAACAGGCTCATTTTAAAAGTTTGACAACATTCACACAAGTTTGTAGTAAATTATTGAAAACCTTTCTTTTAGACCAGTATTTTTTAAAGAATGACGATAAACTTAACCATGTACAGACGTAAACAATAAAACATTATATTTCCACATGCGTTTTCATTATTTTGTGTTTTGTATTATAGCTCTCTTTGACATAAATTTTGACTTGTATAATACACCTTCCCACTATGCCTTGTGACATTCTTTTTTGCCCTTGAAATGTCAATTTTGCGAGAGCTTCCGGGGGCTTTGCCCCCTGGACCCCTACCGGAGCTTTGCCCTGGACCCCACCAGGGGTCCGCTTAAGGGCCCCTAAACCCTACGCCCACAAGTCGAAGTGACACCATCAGCAAGTTCAGTGTCACCTCAACTACACCACTAAATATCTTGTCGGTTCAATTTAATTCTCCGCCCCGCCCAATATGAAAATACTGGCTACACCACTGCTTGCAAGTAAAGTGTAAAGCGCATCTTATTGAATCCAGTAATTCTAGGAACTAACTAAATGTAACATAACTTTGTATTTTATCTTTTCTTTCGTTTTCTTTTGTTTTGTTTTTTTCTTCTAATTTTGTGTCTCACTTACAGACATGTTTGTGTCTTCCCAGTGCTCCCCCTAAACCAATTTACTTTTACTTTGTAACTACGTCACTCTTTTTGTTATACTTTTTATAAGGGTTTGAATTAAAGTTTGATCAATGAAAAAATAATATTAATGGTTATTGTGTACATGTTTATGTTATCAGCAGATGTCATTAATATGCATGATAGGCATGGCTTATTGTGAATGCACTAAAGGATATAAATACCATATTGTGTCTAGTGCTGTTGATTTGCGATTAATTTACTAAACGTTTAATCGCCAAAATTTGCGAGGGTTTAGTGATTAATCGCAACCAAGCTTCACCTAAAAATCGGTAAAAAAAAATAAAAAAATTGTGGAACTGGTCTAGTACCCCCCTTATAGAAAAACGAGCTTGTAGCGAGCTCGTTATTTGACGAGCTCGCGACGAGCTTACCAAACAAGCTCGCGATGAGGTCGTAATTGGAACGTTTACGAGCTCGCGACTAGCTCGCGACAACATCGTGACTAGCTCGCGGCGAGCTCGGGACTAGCTCGCGACTAGCTCACGACTAGCTTGCGACGAGCTCGCTGCGAGTTTATTTATAAACTACTTTTCTACATCTACAATACAAATATAGATCGCCGTAGTCCTTTCAATCTATTTATAAACTACTTTTCTACATCTACAATACAAATATAAATCGCCGTAGTCCTTTCAATCTATTTATAAACTACTTTTCTACTTCTACAATACAAATATAAATCGCCGTAGTCCTTTCAATCTATTTACAAACTACCTTTGTACATCTACAATACAAATATAAATAAAACTACCTGAAGACAAAGATCCTTGCTTTAGATAAAATTAAAAAAGGTGTAGAAAAAAGATATTTATAAGAAATGTTGCTGATTTCTGGCAGTCTGAAGTTCCACCTGGTCTTTCACAAAATAATTTATGGACAGACCGTACACCAATACAGCATTGGCTAAGGCCTGTAAAATCAGTTTTTAGTTTTTAAAATTGGGAAGTGCGCCAACAATTTTAGTTGAATATATATAACTTAGTTGCCATGATCGTGCAGTAGAAAGATATAAATGATCGATAATAAAGGAAATTAGGGAATTTGCTTGATTTTTAATGGCATTTTCATGCATTTTAAGCATAGGGAGGTTTGTTTGCAATATATAACTCAAACTTTTTAGGTGATTTTTAAAGTTTTTTATGATGTTTTTCACTGTTGCTCATTGTCATTGTACACCATAGGCCACCTATATAGTATTTTCGCGATTAATCACTTCAAAGATTGACTAACCATTTTTGAAGTGTTGCGAGTGATTAACAATTATTCGCTAATCGTCAACAGCACTTATTGTATCTCATGAATGGTATATCGGAATTATGTCATATGCCGTACACAGATGGGTCATGGTCTGAACATATGTTGTAATGTTGTAGTAGTGAGGTCATGAATATTAATAAGAAGGCGGGGCTTACTGACAAATTCTTTAAATAGGATAAATTAGCAACACTTTTTGCATCATACTTGCTACTGTATGATAATGTTGTTTATTATTGTGCAAATGCTAATGTTGTCAACATTTGTATTTGTCTACATGGTGGGTGTGTATTACGAAAAAATATTCTGGAACAAATATTTCATGATATGCAATTACAGTTAATACAAATATGGAAAAAAAAAAAAAAAGAAGCATTGGAACCACAAAACCTTTTGGTTCTGGTTCACTCTAGCATTCTTCAGCCACACCATGGCTATCACTGTTTCTTTATAGACCATCTACATCATACGTCTAAATATTGGAATGTTTTCCCCGTCATGGCTTTGAATCAACCTTTAAATATCAGTTTTATCACTATTATTAAAAGCTGAAGTATCACTAAACATGAACCTCAAACTTACAAACTTCTAAAAATATTTGTCTCCTAATCTTCATCAAAAATGGCACCATTTCAGATCTGGTTTCAAAATTGTTCTATGGCATTTAGTGCATTTTTAGACCTGATCAAGTTTTACTTGTACAGTACTGCGTGGTACTGTACCACGCCTTTGATCCTTAGACTGTGGACCTGAGTCATTATCAAATGTGTGGGAGAGTAACACCCTGGGCAATGAACTTGCTTTGTTTTTATGGAAAATTGATGAAATATTTTTGTATTAAATAAATTTAAAAAGTCATGCAGAATCTTTACAATTCAAATCCAGACTTGCTAATATCCTGATCTTAAATGATTAAAAGCATTGATGTTTTTGAGTAATTTGCATGTCTCCATATTGTACTATGTAAATATTACCTGCACATAGGAAGCCGATGTCGGCGTTTGAATACTTCGTATGCAAACTTGTTTGAACCAAATGCATGTAATGCGTTGTGCAAACACACATTAGTGAAGAAATAAGCAGTCTTTAAAGTTTGAACTAACAGCATGTAACATACAGTAATATTTGCCTGTAGCATTTGCTTTGTGTAAAGAACTTTTAATTAAATTTTGTGGTCGTTTATAAAACATTTTCACTGTGCAAATTTATATACATGTACAGTAGTGCTTCTCTTAATGCCATTTTAAGTACCAGAAATGGTTAAGAGACAAGACTAAGCTGATCACTGTTCCGTTATACTTTTGCCAGTTGATAATGACTCAACCCTTCTACCCCCGGCAATGTTGGTCAAAGGTGAGTCATTGACATATGAAATAGTGACTCACATGTGTGTCATTGTACCAAATTGTCAGTCACCAGAGTGACTCTGGGGTGGGTCAACTTTAGACCATTGACTTTGTACAGAGGTGATTGATTTGGGGTAAGTTATTTCACAAAAAATGTCAGTCACCTATGTGACTGAGGGTGTGTCAATGTACATGTTTTGTCCACCCACTTCGGTACAATGACTCACCTTGTCCGGGGGAATAGGGGTGAGTCACACAATTGACAAGTGGATTATACAGTAGCTCCATGAAGACAACATTAACCAGGGACCTTGGACAAAGTACTGAAAGTAATGGGCTATTGCATACCGAATGTAGCACTATGATTGATTTTGTAACAAAAATAAGGGGAAAGAAACATTGACCGATGCTTTTGTTGATCTGGTGTCATCATAATAGCCTTTCAGATGAAAAATGAAAATTGTTTCCAGCGCGGGCATCATGTGCACTTAAGCAGCATTTGTGCCATGACAGAAAATTGCACCCCACTGTATTTAAGTGGCGCCACAGCAGTTTGCACACCATTTAGTACAGGCAAACTTCACCATAATTGAACCTTCTCGAGGCACAGTATTTATTATCTGTTATGGTATTTTTTAGTTCAGTAAGCTCATGACCTACATGTATACCTCTATGGTCTAGCAGTCATAGAATCAGCTTGGCATGCTAAAGGTCTGGATTCAATTCCTGTTGGATCTTTATTCACCAGCGCATCTCAAATGGTTGATCATCAAACGGCCATGGACATTATAACCTTAGCTGTTGAGAGAGGGGATGTAAAATACTGAAACTACCTATGTATAATCTACCATCCATACATTGTGGGATTGCTTTGAAATTTAGCACATACCATATGCTTAATTGCTATTTGATTAACCTTTACTCTACCAGCACTTTTGTGAAAATGCGCTTGGGAGACGGAGCCAAAGATGGGGCACACAAAGGGCGATAATATCGCCATGTGGTAGAGTAAGGGTTAAGGGCTGTCTGCTTGGCATTGCTGTCTGCTTGGCATGGCTGAATTGCCAGTGAAAAATGACCTTAATCTCAATTACACCGTCAGTCAGGGCTGATTTCTAGTGGTGGGGCATAAGGGGGCTGACTTTGAGGGGGGGGGGGATAACTTTGGGGGGCCTCTCTTCCAAAAATGATGAAATCTCTATCAAATCAATTGACTGATTTTCTTTAATTTGAAATTTGTAAAAAAGCCATAATGAAATATCATAAAGGCAATGCTACTCATTCCTATATTACTGATGCCATATTCTATGAATCAATCAATTGATTGCAAATTAATTATAAGAGCTTCATAGCTATAAGTAAGAATCTCAAAGATAGAGCAAATTTTACCACGGCACATTGTGCTTTGGCCATATCTTTGTGAGCCCCCCTTGTTAATTTTTTAGAAATTAGCCCTGCCATCAGTTGCAATATATTTGTTATTTCCGCCTCCCATCTATTATTCAAGTTTTATGCACACTTACAAGTGGTTGCAGGTAGCACACAACTAATTGGGTATTATTTCTCCACCAGCCCAAAATGAGAACCTCGAGCAAAAGGGCTAATAACAATATTTCTGAGAGGTCTCATTTCATGGAAACAGGAAGTTCAGATGTTTTCAGGGATAGTAGAGAAGGTATTGGTGCATGTCCAAACTGTATGTCCAAACTGTATGTCCAAACTGGACAAGATTTGCTTCAGAAAAAGTTTCATGGGGAACTAATTTACCATGGATCCATACCAAAATTTGAGTTATTCGCATGATGATTGAAATAATAAAATTCAATATAATTGAGACGATAAAAAGCGGTTAAAAAGGTAATCGGGCAAGGAATTAAAAGCTAGCTGACCTGGTACAAATTTCAATAATATTGTTAAGACGGAGATGGCATTTGGTTTTGCATGCTTTAAAAATGCTATTCCATAATTTGGGTACCATTAACAGAAAGGATTCTTTTTACATTTCAGTTATGCAATTTGGGAGTTTGAAAATACCGTTTTATCTTGTATGATGACCATTACTTTCATGAAATACAGCAACACTGTTAGACAGATAAGCAGGACAAGGTTTATGTTCACATTTACATAACATTATGAGATCGTTATACAGAATATTCTCTGGCAATGGGGTATAATTTAAAATTTATTAAACTTAATAATTCTGATGATTCAGAGTCCCATCTCGATCAAGTAGTCAATTTAGTAATCACTTGTCTGTATCTATCAGGCCTACCTTATGTATTATTGTTTTTTAGTTATGTAAAAAAAAAGAGCCAAAAGCCTCATCAGAAAGATATTAGATGATACTTTGGAACAAAAAACATCACAAAATATCCTAAATCTATTACCTTCTGGTACAAAAAGGACCCTGGAATTGACCCTTCATTATAATGTAGGTTTCAAATTTAAAGGGAAATTGATTAGTTTGTGGTACGTGCTGCGTGCAGTGGTGGATTATAGGTGGGACACCTGGTCAAATGCATTGCTTGTTACATGTGAGATACATACAGTATTAGGACAAGTCAAATGATTTCATTTACTTCTGCTGGCAAAATGCACACCAGTTGATGCATTTCAATTTGTTACATTGTGAGGTGGTAGCTTAGTGAACTCCAGTCTACTTGTGTCTGGTATTGTGTACTTTCTATACATGTAGGTGATATTTCAGTATTTCACAGCACACATACAGACGTGCCTGATTGTGTATATAATCTTATTTCATTGTACATTCTTGGTAATATGAGATGCCATTCTCGCTTGCACTGTCAGTTCATTCCTTGCAACCATGGAGCTATTAATAGCTCCATGTTGCAACTAGCATTTCAGTCATGAAACAAATTCCCCAAAATCCCCTGCATGATATCTACTCTAATCGGAATTATTTTGATTAATATGCTATCTATATTTTCACTGGAACATTTTTTCATTAGAGATTACCCAATTTATGTGGGTGAGGTGGGCAAATACCCACCATTTTTCATAAAATGAAAATCAAACTTTGAAGAGGTAACTTCTTGTTTAATCTTTTCATTAAACGGAGCTTCTAGGATAAAAACCTCATTCGTTGTGACTGAATCATTGTAATCACGTACTTCCCGAGAGTAGTAAATTAGGCTACTAAATCAATAACTTCTCTCACTTATTTTGTACAGCCCAATTTAGGAAAAATGCAATTGCAAATCTGTTTGTGGAGGTGGTTCAGTGGATTGAAGCTTAAGAAACACTCATTATAGTAGAAAAAGGCAAATCATTCTTGAGAGATTTAGTACCAACTGGCAGATCACGTTGGAAGTGATTTGTCCTGCAGATTCACTTTTTGTGGATATGAAGTAGTCCATGTGCTCTTTTTTGTAGGATTTTACCGTTCTCTTTCTGACACTGTTAATAATAAGAACAACTGTAAGAGTGAAATGGTGAGCTTGTGACATACTTGTAGACAGTTTGGATTTGAACTTAATTTGCAGTGAGCAGTACTGAAAAATGTTACAGCTTTGTCGAACTAAAGAAGCTTTCGGGGGCTTAGCCCCTGGACCCCGAATGGGTCCTTGAGCAGACCAGGCATATATCGTGGACCCAGTCTCATCAACCTTCAAATTTGTCCCCCCTTGAAAAACATTTTTGGACCCACCTTGTTCATAGTCACAACTTTACATACATATTCTTTAAACTATAGCCATAACTTGGAAATCTATTTGCTTTTATTGTGATTTCTGTTTAGTCATTTTGAATATAGATTTTCTACCTGTACATATACCACAAAAATATAATCTTTGTTATCAATTGTTGCAAGCATTGCTATGCATTCCAAAGCTCTGTTTAAAAACAACAAGATTCAATTTGAATCATTTGTTTTATATTTCATCTGTACATCTCTTTGAATATTAATTAGAGGTTAAACTCTTGTCCATAGACACAGCTTGCCATTATTGATCATCATAGATGTAGGTGGCTAGTAACGCCTTATGACTGCACTATGTTAGTAATTTTTCACAGCCGCCCAAGGATCTTATTTGTTTTATGTTACCAAGGTTTCAAAATTAATAAGCCATGCAATTAATTAGCCTCGGGATCTATTTTATCTGTGAACTTCCTTTTCATCTATCTTTTGTGGTGTATGATATAAAATTAATGTTTGACAAGTGTTTTCTCTCTGTCGTTTTGAGATAATAGGTTTGTGTGGAGTTCAAGTTAGACATTCTATTTCAAAATATTTTGTGAACCTTGTGTATAATTCTGTTCATTACTGTGTGTACTACAGATATTGTCTTGTTGTGGAGTGAACGGTGTGTTTGGATAAATAAAACAACTATGAGGTGAAGAATTTCTGATTGGTGAGGCATTTCCTCTACTGGCAATTGTATGGCTTTTTGAATTTTCAGTACTGTAAAGAGGGAATGACATGGGTTTTCATATTACTCTCACTTGATTATTTGGACTTGGATTGAGAATAATATTCCAAAATTTGTGTTGGTTGTAATATAGCAGAAATTGGACAAAAAGCATAGTATTTGCTTTCATCAGCTCATGTTCTTGCTCGTTAAAAATGGTGAATTTGTAATGACGTCACTCCTAAAACGAAATTTCTTGGGACACTTTCACATCACACAAACAACATAGTGTTATCGTGTGTGTACCTTGAAATTTGACGTATTCACACCAGGAGTAGAAAGATTTTTAACATACATGTCTTACCAAGCTGTTATAATTTTCTTAAATATTTATTTAAATAAGCTATCTCTTCAAGTGTATAAAAATATATCATCGCTTTTCTAAATGCCGTAATGGCCTAAGTGTTGCAAAGCTTGTGTCTAATGTTAACTTATGCCCGACACTGAAACTTGGTAAGTTTATGAAGTTGAACATGACGGCATTGTTAATTTAATATTTCACACGATAATATCATATATTAAAATGTAGTAAAAATTATCATGATGTATAAGTTCTTACAACAGAAATCATAGGTTGAAACCAAATTACGTTCTGAGTTTTCCCTGCTCGGCAGCAGCCTGATATAGTAAATTATAATAGGAAACCAAATGCTAAAATTAACCATTGTCATTGATTTGTTGCAAAATGAAATTCTTAAATCACAAGTTTTAACGGGCTTTTATAGTTTTGACTCCACTTGTAATTATTGCAAACATTTACATCAGAAACATTTATTTACTCAGAAAGGACATGATACTTCAAGGTCAATGTCTTCTAAAGAAGACTGATTACGATGCAAAGGAGAAACGTTGCTTATGGAATTTGTATGTATGCCGATGAGATCGTTCTGGGAATGACATCACACATCTTCCGGTTTCGCTTACCTTTTTTTTAATTCTTGCATTGTCGGGAGCATTGATTACTTCATTAGTTTCAATTTTTTTTCATGCAAGTGGTTTCTTTTCAGGACTTGATGGGGGTGTTATGTTTTGGATATTAATGAAAATGAAATGTGCAAAACTTGTAAACCTAAATGTTATTTTTTGGTGTCATGCCCTCTTTAAAGACCAGTTAACGCGGAGATAATAATAGAAGTACAATCCAGAGTTTCTGATTGGTCGAAATTTATGCATGATCACCAATAAGCCAACCAATTACCACCGCGGAAGTGACATTACTAGTATGTATTAGATTTATTGGCTAAGGGTCAAGCAATATTCTTGAGATGAGATTCACTTTTAAATTAATGCAATTTAATTGTTTTTTGCGTACAACTTTTCGAAGGAGCGGAGTTGATAATGGTGGAATTTTAAAATAAAATTTTGACCAACCCTTTACAACAGTTAACTGCACAGCATCCATTAATTCTCACCATTCACATGTGAGAATTTGAAGTTTTATTAAGATTTTGAGTGTCTGCGTAGGTCTTATACATTTTGTGCACTGTGTATTAACAAATTCCTCAAACTTAGGGCATTCTGTCGGGCTTTTACTTTTGGACAACATAAGACAATATGTGATTCCAGCTACATGTACAGTACGTAAAATTGACATTTTATTTATGCTGCTATTTATCAAATATAAGCAACAATGATAAGGTATGTTTTCATAATTCCTTGGCAATTTGAGTTCAAGCAGCAAGGGATATCCATGGGGAGGAAGGGGGAGGGGAGGGGGGAGGGGGGTTGTACATTTAGGAAGAAAAAAAGCTGATGGTGTAAAATGTTTTCCAGAATTGTGTTATAATAGCAGTTTTTAAACTTCTTTGGAGGCTAAATTTCACTGAAGAGCAAAAGAGGGTCATTGCCTTAAAATCTGGACCTTTTAGCAAATTATCTGGACCTAATTTAGCTAAAGCTCTTGACTTCTTAGCAAAAATTAAGGACCTTTGGGGAAGGGGATGGGGGTCGAACACCCCACCCTTTCCATGATTTTCAGTGACTAACATTTAGGAAAGAAATTGAAAGAATTCCTACAATTATATTTTACATCACAAATTTCACATACTGTACATAAAAAATGACCCAACTTTGATCAGCGTACATGTACATGTATCTAAAAGTTATTTTTCCAATTCTAAAGCTGATCTACTCCGATATTAATTCTCTTTCAAACAAATTAGACATTGCTACATGTTCATAGACCTATAATCATTCAATTATCCTCCCGTTTGTTTAAAAATTAAAAGGTTTTTACGAGCCAGGCTTGTTAGCATTATTTGTCACATTTCCGTATTCCATATGCAAAATTATATCATTCAAGACCTTGTACCCGTCTTTCGTTACACCATCCTTCTTAGGTTCTCCACTAACACTCAAGTTGTTCAATGAATATTTATTTATTCTGGTTTGTTATTTCCCACCTTGCCTGTTTAAATCATCTGCATTGTGCACAAATACCGTATTGCAGTACATTCATCCTTTTTATGCACGTTACAAGGTGTGATATGCCGATTACACTATCAGTAATTTCACCATATCACTCTCTAAAAAATACATCGGTTGATTTCACTCCAATAATAACCAATGTCTATTCCAAGTGCAGCTCATCTCTGATACAATCGACTGTTGATAAATATTGACAAGCTGAAGGGAGATGGTGAAGTGTACTACGTAACATACTGTACATACTTGTAGCTCTTGGGGATAAGATAATTTGTAGCAGTGAGTTACTTATAATTGATCATGTCGAACATTGATATTTATGATATTTTATAAGCCTTGCTAATAACTGAAACAAATGTGGATTGATATTTGAACAGTTAGCTTTAGATAAAACTTTTTAGCTTTTGTGCTTTTTCAAATGTTTTGAATTTGATGTAGATGTGTTTTTTGTTGTATATTCAAGGGACACAAAATGATAGCTTTCTTGAAAAAATATATTTTGACACTTAAAAGAACATATGTGTCCAAGAAAGAATCACATTGTTTGATGTAAGATTCGATAGCCCATGGTCTGTTGATGTGCCATATTGTTTTAGGTGGTGATGTCAAGCATATTAATGAGTAGGTGGGGCTTAATTCAGAATCTTGAAATGTTTGTTTAACGACCACATGTCTGTTTTGTTTCATATTTGGAATAATTATGATGTTAGCTGTTGTGTACATGTTCATGATATAAATGCAGCGATTGTAATGGGAATTGAACCCAGTACCTTTTACATTCGAGCATGACTCCTTAACCACTGAGTCACTGCACCTCCCAGCTGAAACCATTAATAGTAAAATTTCCACGGAAAATAAGAAACAATTGAAATGTTTTTTTTTTTTTTACTTTAATATATGGATGGAAATTTAATTATTGATCTTTTATTAAAAAAAAAATTTTCATTGTTAAATAAGCCTCAAGAAAATACAATGATAAAATTCCAAAAGTAGCAAGAATGCATCCCTTTTTGCTGCATTAATTTTACTAAACCACTTCTGGACATGCTGTGTTGTGATTTTTTTCATGAATATGTTGCTAACCAGCCATATTTTAAATAAACATTTATGATGTAAGATTACCCTCATACAGTAATTTTTCATCATGAAACTTTTTTTATTTGTCTGATTTATCAATAGGCATATCTTATCATTTATGTCCTCATTAACATCTATCTTACTCTGGCAACAAAAATAGAAGTTGTGAGTCTGTTGGGAGAGCTTTTGAGCAGAGCTGAAGAAGTAATTTAATTCATGAAACCAATCATTCAATGTCATCATTATTTCCGGAAACATAACTCAAATAATTCGTTGTCAATATCCTGAAGATATTCAATATACTGAAAGGATATTATAGACTAGATATCCTCAAGGGTGGTTTGAACTTCACATTTTATGAATTTCTAGGTTGTTTCTTCAATCTATTTCAATCATATATTGTGGAGCTGGAAATTTTAAGGATGGAAAACAATCTTAAGAGGTGAAAAGCTATATATTTAAACAAGAAAAGCTTATCAGAATATTTTGCCATATACCCATAATGCAATTATTTTGGGGTGATTCCCCTTCCCAGGGTGTGACCCTTTTCTGGAAGCCTGCTTTATCCTGTAACATGGGCATTATAAAACCTCCCAATAAATAACTGTACTGTTGATTACTTTACTCTAGACATGCTGTGCCCTCAAGATGATAACATTCATTAATGAAATGGGAAATATATCCCCAGAGAGGAAAGATTCTGCTTATTTTGTAATCTTGGTTGTATTGAGAATGAAGTTCATCTTCTTTTAATTTGTCCTTTTTATAAAAATCTACTGGAAAAGTGTATTCTGCCTTACTTCATTGTTTATCCTTCTATTGATAAATAAGTTTGATGTGTTGTAAAAATTCTACTCTTTTGAACAATTTAGTTAAATTTATTTTCCACTCATTTAAGAAAAGCCAAGAGTTTCAAGACATTTCGTGATTGTCTTTATCATTGTTATGACCCCATATCCTTATGTTTATATATTTAATTGTTAAGTTTTAGAATTGGTCACACCCACCTCACTCACTCCCACCTCCGTATTGGTTTTCCCCAATCCCTCTGTAACTATTGCCACTGCACCTCACAATCCATCACGTTCTCCTTGCTTGCCCCCTGTACAACCTTCCCAAAGCTTCCCTCGTTTCCCACAACTCAATTGCTGAGTTCTTCCAGAAAAATCCTCTGGATAAAATGATCTCCTTCCTTCATCATGCTTCCCTCTACAACCATATTTAATTCTCCTTTCCACCCCCTCTCTTTACTTTGTTTTTGTTTCACTCATGCAATTCCTCTCTCAATCACAGCATTCTGACATTTGTTCTTGAATTTCTCTTATTCTCCCCCTGTTTCCTTTCCTTCCTACCTCTAGAATGATCTGACCTCTCAGGCACAATTTGACCCTTGTTGTTGTGGTGCCATTAAGACCTCATCAAACAAACAAACAAACAAATAAGTTTGCGTATATTGTACTTCTGTTTGCAAAGAGCAATAAGTTTGTGTATAAGTTTTGTACTAAGGGCCGGAGGCCTGAAGTTTTTGTTGAATAAATAAAATGAAAATGAAAATCTTTATTTTCTAATAAACAGAATGAAGTTGGGATGCACAAAGATACAAAATTTGGAAGAAAATTTTAATGTAAAGAATAGCAAACTGATTTAAAGTATTCATAATGCTGTTATAATAAGTTTCTGGTTGATTACATGATTACTACATTTTTTATAATTTTTTTGCAACCTCAATGAGTTTTGCTTATGCATGAATTGCTTTATCTTACCCTCAACTTGGTAATTCTGCAGGTGGTGATTAAACATTTTCTTTTTGCATCATTTACTGGTGATTGTTTGGACTTTTAGTAATTGTTTATGAAAATTAGTGAACTATAATGAAAAAAAAAAGTACTGTGGTCTTTGAGAATTACTTCATGATCATGATATGAGAAAATGCTTTTTCAGTGGTGTGACTTTGTGTCATATATATAATTTACATTTCTTTTGTGTGTGTTTGGTAACTTGGACCTGCTACGGGAGTTACAAAATAGTATGGTCACCACAAAGTAATAATACACGATTCCACGGTTCCGAGATGCGAACATGTGCACTCACTTACAACAATGTAGAGTAAATATTGCGATATTTACTCTACTTTTCAAATTGTTATACATCACAGAGCATGCGCAATTTGGAACCGTGAAATCGTGTATAGTCCAAGTTCTAACTTCCATTTTGCTCTTTGTATTATGACTCAAATACATAGGTATAGTACTGGGAACCAGAGATCCAGAGGGAACTTACCCCCCCCACACTTTTTCTGAAAAAGTGCCCCTTTTGAAAATGAAAAGTACCCCTCATTATTGTCAAAGGTGCAAGAACTGGTGTAATGTAAGCACACTTTAAAAAAAATCTTACAGAAGTGCCCCTTTTAAGATAGAGTGCCCCTTTTACTTTGTATTGTTTTGGGTTCAGACTAGATGGAACAATGTACAAGTGCCCTCTTAAAGGCTGCCCTCTTAAAGGCTGCCCTCTTAGAGGCTGCCCTCTTAGAGGCTGCCCTCTTAGAGGCTGCCCTCTTAAATGCTGCCCTCTTAGAGGCTGCCCTCTTAGAGGCTGCCCTCTTAGAGGCTGCCCTCTTAGAGGCTGCCCTCTTAGAGGCTGCCCTCTTAGAGGCTGCCCTCTTAGAGGCTGCCCTCTTAGAGGCTGCCCTCTTAGAGGCTGCCCTCTTAGAGGCTGCCCTCTTAGAGGCTGCCCTCTTAGAGGCTGCCCTCTTAGAGGCTGCCCTCTTAGAGGCTGCCCTCTTAGAGGCTGCCCTCTTAGAGGCTGCCCTCTTAGAGGCTGCCCTCTTAGAGGCTGCCCTCTTAGAGGCTGCCCTCTTAGAGGCTGCCCTCTTAGAGGCTGCCCTCTTAGAGGCTGCCCTCTTAGAGGCTGCCCTCTTAGAGGCTGCCCTCTTAGAGGCTGCCCTCAGAGGCTGCCCTCTTAGAGGCTGCCCTCTTAGAGGCTGCCCCCTCTTAGAGGCTGCCCTCCCCTCTTAGAGGCTGCCCTCTTAGAGGCTGCCCTCTTAGTGGCTGCCCTCTTAGTAGCTGCCCTCTTTGAAAGTGTCCTACTGTACACCCCTGCCCAAGTATGAAACAGATTTTCAACATCATTTGGTTTGTAACTAGAAGTTTGATCAATTGATCAGATCATGACTAACAACTTACCATAAAATACAATGCTTCTTAAATTGTTGAACTTTGTTCTGAATGAAAAATGTGCAACTTAAGCTTTTATAAGGCAATTTTCAATGTAACGCAGAAGGCTTTAAGCTGCTTGCTACTTGTTGTATAGTAGGTGAAATGACTAAATTTTGTGTGAAAAATAGCTTACACAATCATAAACAAGGAATAAGCATTTCCCACACAGTCTTATGTGTGTGTGTGTGGACATGCTTTTTGGGTCCAATGCTAACAGCATAAGGAACCTTACTTGCAGTCTTGCTGGTAGCACGGAACTAATTGTTTTCCTTATTAAAGCCTATGATGAAACAGTCAAGTGCAGGGCCCATTTTTACCGGAATGTTATAGATCTGGGATCTTTGTGATGTTTTCCAAAAAGTGCCATCTAATATCTCTTGGTTGAGGGTACTTTCAATAGTGTCACCAGAGGTTTTGGCCCATGTGTTTTAGACTGAAGTGAAGAGGTGTTGTACACCCTAACCAAATCACTCAAATTTTGGTATAGGTCCATGGTAAAATAGTTCCCCATGAAACTTTTAGTGAAACAAATCTCATCAAGTTTGGATATAGTCAAGTCCTATCCTTTCTCTACCATTCCTGAAATTTGCAACTTCTCAGCTTCCTGTCCCATGAAATGAAACCTCTCAAAAATATTTTTATTAGCCTTTTCTCTGAGGGTTTTTATTTTGGGCTGGCTTAGTAATACCTAATTAGTTCTGTGCAAACTACTTCCTATCTCTTTAAGACTTATATCACTGCATTCAGTACTAAATTCCCACCAACCTTGTATGACCCAAAGTTCCACTGGACCATTTGGGTCCCAGAAAAAAACAGCTAGCATTTGACTGTGCAATGTGCAACATATGAAAAATACACAAGTATAATATGCTCGTAATAGTCTATCATTAAAACCAACAAAAACAGTAAGAAAAAGTATTCCCTTGGGAAATAATTTTATATAGGGTGGTTCTACCAACATTAACATATGTTATGAGGGCTAACTTTGAAGCATACCCTTTGGGAATATAGCTAATAACCAAGAAATTAGTAAATTTGCATAAAAATATGAATGGATCCATTAATTTCACTAGTCTATATCATGGAAATTCAGTTTCTTATTAAAAAATTACCTTTTGCCATTCAATTGAGGTCAATATCTTTATAACAAACAGAAATCTCTAAAAACTATGCCTCCCCCTCCCTTAAAATTCAGCAACAGGTATGCTATGCCCCCCAAAACAAGCCTATTTAGTGCAAATTTAGTCTCTCGCTGCTTTGCTGGACCATAAAAAATGACTTATCTAACTTTTATGACAACTTTTTAAGTGCAAAGTCATGACCTTTATCAATTAGAACAATGTAATTTAGTGACCTGTGATGACCTATGTCAGTCTGAGTAACAGAGTTTAGCCCAAAAGAAGATATGAACATTTATCAGTCCAACCAAATACATTTTCATGAAAATCAAATGCCTACCATTGGCCAGACCTACTGCAAAAAACTTAAAATACATCATAAAGGACTCATTTTCAAGGAAAATACCAATTACAAAAAGTTAACAAAATTAGACTTTCAATGAAATCTAAGGTCAGTTTCTCTCAGCATATAACTATGAAGGAAAGTTCTTTGATTGATTTAAAAACTACTGTTCTCTCCTCCCCCTCCCCCTCCCCTCAATTTCCTCAAGCACATAACTTTAGAAGAAATATAATGGGTATTTGCATGAATAATCTCCACTTAATGGCTATGTGATTTAGGCCTTACTTGCCTAGCATGCTTCTGAAGCTTGTCATACCATGTATACCTGCCAACATTTGCAGAATTGATCAAGGGGACAAATGAAATGGCCAATTTTCTCCTCAATCTGGGTCATCTGAGCCAGAAATGTCACTTTTTGTACTTATTTGATAAAATTTCTATCAAATATTTTGAAATTGTCACACTTTCCTTCTTAAAAGTACATGCGATATACATGTACCCAGTCTTGCTACAGGTAGCACAGAACTAATTAATTGCCCCATAAAGCCTATGATGAAAGAGTCAAGTTTGGGGTCCTTTTTGTACCAGAATGTTATAAATTTGGGATCTTTTGTAATGTTTTAAAAAAAGTGCCATCTAATATCTCTCGGATGAGGGTACTTTCAATAGGGGGTCATCAGAGGTTTTGGCCCATTTTTTTTAGGCTGAAGTGGAGATGTGTTATACACCCTCACCAAATCACTCAAATTTTGGTATGGGTCCATGGTAAAATAGTTCCCCATGAAACTTTTACTGAAACAAATCTCGTGAAGTTTGGGTATGCGTTGTCAAGACCTATCCTTTCTCTACCATTCCTGAAATTTGCAACTTCTCAGCTTCCTGTCCCATCTCGAAAATATTTTTATTAGCCTTTTCTCTGAGGATTCTCATTTTGGGCTTTCGATGTAATACCTAATTAGTTCTGTGCTACCTATGCTGGCGCATGTATGTATGTATATACAGTAAGTATGTTTGTATGTGTTTATGTGCCTGTGACAGCAAGCTGGTAAGCGTGATATCTCAAGAAGGATACACTGGATTCATGTCATATTTGGTACACTGTGATGGCCCATGGTCTGTAGATGTGCCCTATTGTTTTTGGTGGCGATGTCATGCATATTAATGAGTAGGCAGGGCTTAATGTAAATATCTTGAAATGTTCATATTTTTACAAGTGTATGTCTGCTTTGTTTCATATTGAGTGTAATTGTGCTGTTAGCTAGTGTGTACATGTTCATGGTACAAAAATGTTGAATTTCATTATTATGCATAGCCTACAGTCAAATCTGCTGCTATGAACATGGCCAAATCTGCTGCTATGAGTATGGCCAAATCTGCTGCTATGAATATGGCTAAATCTGCTGTTATGAATATGGCCAAATCAATTGCTATGAATATGGCCTAATCTGCTGCTATGAATATGGCCAAATCTGCTGCTATGAATATTGCCAAATCTGCTGCTATGAATATGGCCTAATCTGCTGCTATGAATATGGCCAAATTTGCTGCTATGAATATGGCCAAATCTGCTGCAACGATTATGGCCAAATCTGCTACTATGAATATGGCCAAATCTGCTGCTATGAATATGGCCAAATCTGCTGCAACGATTATGGCCAAATCTGCTACTATGAATATGGCCAAATCTGCTGCTATGAATATGGCCAAATCTGCTGCTATGAATATGGCCAAATCTGCTGCTATGAATATGGCCAAATCTGCTGCTATGAATATGGCCAAATCTGCTGCTATGAATATGGCCAAATCTGCTGCTATGAATATGGCCAAATCTGCTGCTATGAATATGGCCAAATCTGCTGCTATGAATATGGCCAAATCTGCTGCTATGAATATGGCCAAATCTGCTGCTATGAATATTGCCAAATCTGCTGCTATGAATATGGCCTAATCTGCTGCTATGAATATGGCCAAATTTGCTGCTATGAATATGGCCAAATCTGCTGCAACGATTATGGCCAAATCTGCTACTATGAATATGGCCAAATCTGCTGCTATGAATATGGCCAAATCTGCTGCTATGAATATGGCCAAATCTGCTGCTATGAATATGGCCAAATCTGCTGCTATGAATATGGCCAAATCTGCTGTATACGCAGTTTTCAGTTTTATACTTTTTTGCATGAATTTCATATTTCAAACTATATGTTTCTTCTTTCGTAGGTTGATGGTTGCCAGAATACCGATGCTGTAAGAAGCTCCTGTCTACCTCCAATCTTTTGAGGGAGCTTTTTTGTTTTTATTGATGAACAAAAGAACAAGGTAACCATGGATTCGTCAAATATAACGTGCATCCCTTTGTATGACGAGTGTGGAGATAAGGGCGTCATTCTGCCTCTCACTGATGAAAGTGGTTGGAACCAGGGCTTCCGTGCTTTCTTGTACTTTGTGGGATTAATGTGGTGCTTCATGGGGGTAGCCATCATCGCAGACATTTTCATGTGTGCCATTGAGGTCATTACAAGTAAAACATCCAAGCTGAAAATAGCCACCCCAGAAGGAACTATCGAGGAGATTGAGATCAGGGTGTGGAACGATACAGTTGCCAACCTCACCCTGATGGCATTAGGGTCAAGTGCCCCAGAAATCTTGCTGAACGTTATTGAGATTTTAACAAGTTCATTTCAGGCGGGGTCGCTAGGTCCTAGCACCATTGTTGGGTCAGCAGCATTTAATCTGTTAGTTATCGCAGCTGTTTGCGTGTATTGCATCCCTAATGGAGAAGACAGACGCATTAAGCAGATTAAAGTGTTCGCTGTTACAACCACCTTTTCTATGCTGGCTTATGTTTGGCTCTACGTTGTCTTACAGGTAAGAATAACAGGGGTTATCAGTTTGAATTTCTGGCAGCTGTATTGACAGAATGCTTGGCAATGTATACTACATTTGAACCATGTGAAATTGCAAGTATATTTGCTTGAAGCTGGAGAAGCTTAGCAACAACTTCAGGCAACATTAGTTATTGTCAGATCAGTGTTAATCTACTTAAATTCATGAAAATAAGTCATAAATTCATAAAATAAAAAAAAATTTACACAAACTTGTGAGAAAAAAATGGTCATTTTTAGAGCTTGTTTAATAGAATTCAAGAGAATATATACCAATTTATGATTTCACGGATACTTTCAAACTTTGTGCTAAATTTTGTTAAAAGATTAGTGCAGTGGTCACTCATGTTTATTGATAGAGGGCAAAAGGACTTACTAAACTACTGCTTTATCTTTTTGTATTCAGGATATCAACTTTTATAGATGTCAATAAAATGACTGGTGTAGAACAGTAACATCCAACCATTCTTACCAATTGTTATGTTTTGTATTGAAAAGTAATTTAACTTTTTGTATTTATTTAAAATATAATTTTAAAATTTTGTTTGAATCCAAAACAGTGAAAATTTATATCTTCTTTATCTATAATCCTTTCATTTCAGATTATTACTCCTAATCAAGTTGATTTGTGGGAAGCCATTTTCACCCTCATTTGTTTTCCATTGTTGGTTGTCATCGCATACATCATCGACAAAGACTTCTGCGGTGTCAAGGAGTTGAAACAGACATGGAGGTTGGTTTGGGTGAGTGTGACATTGATAATTACATAGCCTATTTTGTCAGGTTGAAAATGATTTGATTGGTTTAAGAATCACTTGGTACAATGGAATCATGAGGTGATGGCACCACTCATTCTTTGTGGATATGTGAGAGTGAAGTCTCACCTGAAGTATTGGTTATTTAGGTCTGATTCGTTAGTAGATTCCAACCTTAGTTCAGAAGTTTCAAGGAAAAGTAGCACTCTGTCAAAAAGTAAAGGCGTTTTTTATTTTATTTGTGCAAAGTGTCAGTAGAAGTGTTGGTATCTCACACAGCATGACTGTAAGTATCATATAAGCACCATAGTATCATTCCAATTCTTAAATTGAAGGCCTTCATGGTCTAGTGGTCATCAGCTTAGTAAGCTAGAGGTCCCGGATTCTCTACCTGCATGTGGGTCTGTATTCACTAGTCCTTCAAAATGGTTTATCAAACGGATGTGGATATTGTAAGATGTTGAGAAATGGATGTAAAATGCTCAATCTACCTACATTTACTCAAGACATACAATACTGAAAAATTGCACTTTTAACTTCTAAGGCATTTTTAAATATCCTTGTCAGTGAGACTTTCCAGTGGCGCTGTGCATAAGCAGAATTTCTGTTCATTCAAGGGTCTCAGAATTTTATTTTCCCACTTTGTAATCATGTCAGATCAAGTGTTGTTAAACATGTACTAATCTGTCATCTTTTGTAGCCTCAGTTCTTCATCATTTGAATTTAGTATAGGCTCTTCAGATGAAGAGTTGGTAATGATATCTCATATTTTGTATTGCTTGTAAATTTCCTCCGTACCTAAATTTGCCATTGGCTATAACCCCTTATCAGCTGGGACTTTATTACTGTTGGAGACGTCCTTATCCCGAGGCCCTCCCATGGACCAAGACTCTCTGAACCAAAGCCTTTTCATTGTGACAAACCCTAAACCAGTGTTCCAATTTCCCTTCCATCAAAGATTTCTTATTCCAATTAAGTGAAACCCTTCTCTTATCATGCACTGATCTACTGAAGTCAATCCTTCATTTGTTTTATAGTAATGGTATTAGCAGAAGTAATATGTTGGATTTATCCATGAAAGTTTTTTATTTTTATTATAGTCCCACGAGGGTTTCATGCCTAGTGATTTGAATTGCTGCAGACAATATGTGATATTTTAGTGAAGGATATTTTTCTTGTACAGAGCTACTGAACCTATTCCCTCCTCCAACATCAACTTCCTCTGCAATTGCAACTTATTCCACCTGATCTAACCCTTACCCACACTCCCTTCCTTTTCTATCCCACCATTTTATTCCATCTGATCTAAACCTTACCCACACTCCCTTCCTTTTCTATCCTACCATTCTATTCCCACTGATCTCCCTTCACACTCCCTTCCTTTTCTATCCTACCATTCTATTCCACCTGATCTAGCCCGTACCCACACTCCCTTCCTTTTCTATCCTACCATTCTATTTCACCTGATCTAACCCGTACTCACACTCCCTTCTTTTTCTATCCTACCATTCTATTCCATCTGATCTAACCCTTACCCACACTCTCTTCCTTTTCTATCCTACCATTCTATTCCATCTGATCTAACCCTTACCCACACTCCTTTCCTTTTCTATCCTACCATTCAATTCCACCTGATCTAACCCTTACCCACACTCCCTTCCTTTTCTATCCTACCATTCTATTCCACCTGATCTAACCTGTACCCACACTCCCTTCCTTTTCTATCCTACCATTCTATTCCACCTGATCTAACCCGTACCCACACTCCCTTCCTTTTCTATCCTACCTTTCTATTCCACCTGATCTAACCAGTACCCACACTCCCTTCCTTTTCTACCCTACCATTCTTTTCCACCTTACCCACACTCCCTTCCTTTTCTATCCTACCTTTCTATTCCACCTGATCTAAACCTTACCACACTCCCTACGTTTTCTACCCTACCATTCTATTCCTCCTTCCCTTTTCTTACCCCTATTCGCTTCTTTATTATTCATACCAAACTCTTGCACCTTAGTTTTCTAACACCCTCCTGGCACATTTGACCTTGACTGTCACAGTGCCGTTAAACATCAACAAACACCAACAGCTACTGAACAGCGAGTCTTTATCAACAGAAAAATCTTATAAAGGGAGTGCCCTATCACAATACTATTGCTGTTGAGTTTGCTGCTTGTGACTTATTAGTGTAAAATTAGCTTATTCAGCTTTTTATAGCTCAGAATAAATAAAGATATCTAGCATTGATTGAAACATGACATTTTAAAGTGGTGATTGTGTCCCTAGCTATCAAGGGTGCAAAATCACAGGGTTTTTAGGGACTTTTCCCCGTTTCCCCACAAGGGCTTGTGATGATGGTGCCTTAATCGGCATAATTTTGTTTACCATCCACCTGTTCAGCCCCGCTCCATTTTCAAATATTCTTCACAATCACTGATACATTTGGTTTTGAGGTGCCACCAAAGATTTGATATTTTTGGAGTATTTTTAACCTCTGTGATACCCACGTACGGGACTCATCCCCATACCTTCCTGATCCTTTATGATTGCTAATGAGAGCTCAGAAAATGACTGACAATGCTATATAACCATGGAGGTATTAGCTAATAAAACCTCCATGCTGTAATAAAGCATTAAAAGAGGGCCATAACTTAGGGACATCAAAACAGACTTGAGATTGTTCAGGGGCGGGGGCAGGTGTTAAGGGGCGGGGGCAGGACCAATGCTGGCAATTGCCCATTGGGTTAAGAGACAAAAAAGGCGCTTTTGAAAAGAAAACTTTAGGGGGGGGGGGGGGATTGAGATGCTTTTTGCAGTACGTCCCTTTGTACCTATTTTCAATATAAACCCTTTCTTCCAGGCCACCCTGGAATTAACTTTTAAGTATTGTAACTTCTACCAACAATCCATAGCGTGTCAATTATGACATTGTTGTACATGGTTCATTTCCTCTGCAACAAAACATTTGATTCATCAAGAGTGAGTTTTAACATCAGTCATCACAAGTGTGGTTATTAGGTAGATTTAATTAATTGAACTACACCTTCATTTCCTCAAGTTTAATTAGTGCCTTATACACAGCTACTGTAGTGTTGAGAAAATGGCCAGCATTACAACCATAACAGCAAGTTTGATGATGAGTTTTCTTAATCCTATTTAATTCTTGTATGAAGTGGTGCTTGATTGTGTTGCACCATGGTAACAGGTTAGCAGGAATGCAATTTTGGTGTTGATATATACTCAATGCACTTTTGATGAGAATGGAAGCTGCTTAAACATTGATTGAACTAGTAATACACTTGTTAGATGTATGACTCACCCCTACTTCCCCCCCCCTCCCCCGGTAATGTGAGTCAAATATTTGATATTGACATTTGAAACAGTGACTCACATGTGCATCATTGTACCAAATTGTCAGTCACCAGAGTGAGTTTGGGGTGAGTCAATTTACTTCAGACTCATTGACTTTGTACAGAGATGAGTGATTTTGGGTAAGTCATTTACACAAGAATGTCAGTCACCTAGCTAAGTGACTGAGGGGTGTGTCAATGTACATGTTTTGACTACCCACCTTGGTGCAGTGACTCACCTTGTTTGGGGCATAGGGAGAGACACACAATTGACAAGTGCGTAATGAACTTCAACCACTGATAGAAACAATGATGAATTTTAACCACTGGCAGACTGCTTTTAGGTTGGTCATATATCATACCCATGAGCACTTCCATGTGCCGCCCAAGCAGGTGTCTTTTTGCATATTTCCTAGTGCAGGTTCCAAAAAGTCTCGTTCAGTTGTTAATTTCATACTGCTGGTGCAATTCTTTTAGAATATTTATCTAAATATGTATCAAAATGAATTACTTTCATACTGCAGGTATCAAAATCGTATGTCATACTGCATGTACAAAAAAAGTGTCATACTGCATGTACAAAAAAAAGTGTCATACTGCATGTACATAAAAAGTGTCATACTGCATGTACAAAAAAAGTGTCATACTGCAGGTCTGATTTGGGGTGTATGGGTTGCACACTCCTACCACTTTAGTTTGGAGGTTTTCCCCCTACCGCTGGGTTTCATCATAACATATTGTAGTGTAAGCCGAATGGGTTCGTTTTAGGATTTAACTTTGTAAATGAAACGTTGAACAAGTCAACTTCAAGTACTGCTTTCTCTCTATTTCTACTCTATATACATCTATGTACAGGTGTGATAGTTTACTGCTAGACAGCTACATGACATAAAGTAACTAGCAACTGATGAGAACTGACCAGTACTGAGCTGAGAACTGACAATCTTGAACTGACTCAGTGCATAAAATACATTCTCTTTATATAGGGTAAAACTTAACTTATTCCATATACTCAGGTATTGTTTAAATATTTCTTACTGTTATCCATTTTAATTATATTCCTTGTTCCTCATTTCTTATCTTTCCTCTTGTCCCTCATTTCTAATGTTTCCCCTTGTCCCTCACATATTTGTTGCTCCTTTCTCTTGTAACTTCTTGTCCCTCATAGCCTTGCTAATGATGTACAACATCCCCCTGCCATCTCAAAGGTCATGAGCAAGAGAGAATACATTAATTTCACTTGTCACAAGATAAGCAACAATTATAAAACAGATGACCATCAACTGCTAAGTCTAGACGGAAGGAAAATGGTTCAAACTTGGAAAATTAGGTCTGTATGAGTCGAAATCAATATCATACATGAATTTGGGAATTAATTAAAGTACACATTTTGTTAATTAATCTTACATAGAGAAATAGCAGTTTTCCTATAATATTAATGCAATTTTATCATATTCTTTCGATCATTTTATCAATCTACATAAGATGAAACTAGAATATTGCATTGTGGGTATCAAAAATAATCTAACACCTCATCAAATTTTAATCAGTTTGACTCAGGTGCTGTTAACGTTTTGTGTAATTTCTATGCTCTGATAAAAACACAAACAATTTCTTCTAAAGGACTAATTATTTTTGGGCCAATTTTATAGGTGAAGTGGAATGGAGGAGGAGGGGGTTAGTGTAGTTTTCATGAGACTCCAAGACTTAAACTTTAACGAAGATGCACATTCAATATCAATTATTTACAGGTAGCAAATATTTAAAATGTAGGGTTACACAAATGTTTCAAAATGGACATACTTTACTTTTAAATTTAGACCTTGAACTGTGTATATGGGAAGAACAAGGGGAGTGGAGGAAAACTGCTGACCCCAACTGCACACTCAGTAATTAGTTTGTTACTGTCTTCTAATTCAATACAAACTGGACAAAAATAAAGTATATTGAAAGAAGCAAATATAATCTCTTATCAGGTGGTAAGATTGGAGGACACTGACCTCAAGGACCTTTGCTAATTATCATAAGGTAGATAAATGAGTCCAATCAGTCCAAATTTTTACTTAAAATATAAATTGCCATGTTGCTAAGTGTTGGGTTGTATGTACACAGTGCATCCAGTTATATCCTGTTTTTGACGTCATTCTTCAGTTTGTTTATTCTTTGCTAAGTGATTAAACCAAAACTGAAACTAAATAACAATCTAAATAACATCAGTTACCATATACTATCTTCTGTATGTTGTGGTCATAGATCGATCAAGATGATTGTGATTTCAGTGTGTCTCAGTGTTGTAGCTACGGTGGGGGGTGGGCAAATGAAATTCTTCCCCCTCCTCAAAATATAATTCTGTATATAAAGAATATTTCCCAAATTGTTTAAGAGAATAAATTAATTTCACCAACGTTTTCTTCAAGACTTTATGATTATTCAAATTCTCCAATTGGTCCTAAATGCCCCGATTTTACTGCATGATGTTCCAAAAGGTTCCAATTTTCAAATTAAATATAGGCCGCCATCACTAGCAATATTCGGACTGATCATTTAAAACCAATTTTAGTTGGGGTGCAGGGGATGGGGAATCACCCATTCCGGTGTACTGCCATATGCCATATACTGCTGTATGCCATATACTGCCGCCATATGCTCTCAAATTAAGTTGAGGGTTCCTGTAAAATTATATATCCCCAGTAGTATCATCTCATTGCAAGCCTTTTTTACATATGTGTATAGGCCTACTGGTGAGCCTATAGGCCTACTGGTGAGCCTACTGGTGAGCCTATAGGCCTACTGGTGAGCCTATAGGCCTACTGATGAGCCTATAGGCCTACTGGTGAGCCTATAGGCCTACTGGTGAGCCTTAAGGTCTACTGGTGAGCCTATAGGCCTACTGGTGAGCCTTAAGGCCTACTGGTGAGCCTATAGGCCTACTGGTGAGCCTACATGCCTACTGGTAAGCCTATAGGCCTACTGGTGAGCCTATAGGCCTACTGGTAAGCCAACCGGCCTACTGGTGAGCCAACCGGCCTACTGGTGAGCCTATAGGCCTACTGGTGAGCCAACCGGCCTACTGGTGAGCCAACCGGCCTACTGGTGAGCCTATAGGCCTACTGGTGAGCCAACCGGCCTACTGGTGAGCCTATAGGCCTACTGGTGAGCCAACCGGCTTACTGGTAAGCCAACTGGCCTACTGGTGAGCCAACCGGCCTACTGGTGAGCCAACCTGCATGATATTTGAGGGCTTGATGAACAAAATGAAAAGTAGGCCTTGAATAAGATTCATTAGCTATGATTTGGAGGGAAAAATTACTTCCAAGTGGTACTTTAATACATTGCTTGTGTCATTATTTTCTTAACATAGAGGACCTGTGTCTTTCGGGCTAGTACAGTGGTTACCCTTCTCTTATCAAATTCATTGTCTATCATGCCATTTTTGCCATCAATTGACCTACCAATGAAAATTCCTTAAAAATTGCTTTAAATATGCTGAAGTAAAATCATTTTAGATCCTCAAAAGGGTTAAAAATGCACTGGCTTCCAGGGGCTTCACCCTTTGGACCTCTACAATTTTTGCTATCAATTGACCCACCAATTCCTTGAAAAAGTATGTTTTACTACTTCAAATGGGCAGAAGTTAGATCATTTTTGAACCTCAAAAGGGTTAAAATAACACCAGCTTTTGGGGGCTTCGCCACTCGGACCCCTATCAGTGGTTTTGCCCCATTAAGCAGGTCCATGCTATTAATCTCACACCTTGCACTCGGATAGCGCCTATGTAATGTGTGGTAAACACCAGCTTATGTTAGTTCAGCCCCACCAATAATAAACAACGTCCAACATCACTGAGAAATGTCTGCGCCTGTGGTTCAAACTGTTTAAAGTTTAGAAAGATGAAAACCTTTTGCCAAATTTGGCTCTCCTAAAATTTTACAA
>JAIGNY010002634.1:90000-115000 GCA_020152595.1 Chiridota heheva
GCCGTGGCACGGTCTTCATATAATGTCCAGCACTGGATGCTTTCGGGACGTTAAACCTTGCTATGCTATGATCTACACTTTATAATTTTACTAAAACCTGCTCGATCTGAACAACATCTTCTATTTTCAAAATGGATTTCTATTGTCAAAATGGACTGGAATAAAGCCTTCACATTACCATTATACTCTTTTTTGGTACTTCAAAAAACTCTGTACCAGAATAGCTGGCAAAATTTTTGTTTGCTATTCTGGTACAGAGTTTATTAAGTACTAAAAAGTAGTATAATGGCAATGTGAAGACTTTATTCCAGTCCATTTTGACAATAGAAATCCATTTTGAAAATAGAAGCTGTTAATCTTAAAATATTTAAAATTATGATGTGATTTTCGTGCCACAAGTTGCCTACAACATTAATATTTTGACTGATTTCACTTCAAATTTAATATAAAATGAGCATAATTCAAATTTTTGGGTCAAATTTCTGGCCAAGGAGGACTGGGCCCTTCACATGCCAAGGAGGACTGGGCCCTTCACATGTATATAACTACTGTATACTAGTATTAAATCAATATTCATTCACTTTGACTGATTACGTCATATACATCATATTTCCAATTTTGTCAAAGTTTCTAATGAAGGTGGATTGGGGCCCCTCCTCATATCAGGGAGTTGTTAAGAACTTCATATGAATGAAAATGTTATTTATACTATCCATAACATGTTCATTCATTGTAACTGAATATGTAGTTTGCCTCTCAATTCCACTGAGATAGCTGAAGTTAGCTGAAACCTTGAAGAAGGCCCCTCTCCTCTACTTCCATGTTGCAAGCAAAAAAGATCAATTTGCAACGATTTTACTTAGGCGTTGTTGACATTTTGTCGCCTAGCAACACACGATAGTATAGTTGGTTTCATGGCTTCACTCATGGATGTCGAGGTTAATGTTATTGATGGTTTTGTTCTGCAGTTTAGTGGCCTTTTCATCTAATTGCATTTCTGGTGAACTTCAATTAATCCTAAAGTATACTGGGTTATCTAAATAACAAGAGATTGAATGGAGAAATGTGTACACTATTGCAAATGATTAAAGGCCAGGTATCGTCTTAACATGGACAGAAATGTACAATGCAATTGATTTTTTTTGATTAGCTTAAATATTTGCACATATACTGACAAACCAATCAATAAAGGCTGTGGAAGTAATGTAGTAGCAGAACTACTGGCGGGGAGTCGAACAATTTTCTTGATTGACTCTTTAATCTATCTGACAGTTGGGTTAATCTATCTATCACCAGAGACTGAATGAAGTAAAGGGAACACAATTGCAAATGATGAAGAAATATGAGGGTATTCTTATACCATTATTTGTTTGGCACTCCCTACCAACATGTACCATGATTTAATGTCAATTGATGTAAAGTGTGAAGTTTGTAGGAAAATAATTTATTCATTTGTGTTTTGCTTATTTTGTAGTAACCCAAATTTTTTTGTTTTAGTAAATGGTTTTATGCGAAACAAATACAATTTTATGAATGACTGAAACTTAGAGTTATGGTTACTATCTTTGAACCTATTAGGGTACGTGTAAGGTACATGAGCATGACATAGACAAAACTTGTTGAGTGCATGTTATACCCTATCTCAATAAGTAAACTAGAAATATTCCAATTATTTGAGATTTTAAAGAAAAGTTTAACAATTGTTACCTCATACTGTGCATCTTAAAGTGTTTTAAAACATACATGCTTTTATTCATCCATATATTTAATAACATAATGATGTAATAAACTATGAGTTAAAGTGCATTGATATATCAGGAACTGCATAAATGAAGGAAGTCTGTATTAAGCTGTAGACGATCATATACCCTACAATGTTTTGCACCTTTGGCATTCTCATCAATATTAATTACAAGTTTATGGTTTCGTTGTGAATTTTTAAGGGTCACAAAAGTGTCAATTATAGATCGGTATGAATTATTGATTGGTATGAAAGAAATATGCTTGCTACCAAACAGAATATATCAAATATGATTTTGCTGGATGAACTTGGCAAAAACTCAAAAATCTTAGAATACATTTAAATTCAATGGTGAAAGTTTTTTGTTATTCACAGTTTATGTATGGGTTAGGCTATTTTCTGTTTTTAAATTGGAAATTTGATGAATGAGCAAATGAGTTCAGTTTTCTGTCTTTTAAAGCGCTGTCTGACAAGCAGCGCTGTTGATGGCGCTGTCTGACAAGCAGCGCTGTCTGACAAGCAGCGCTGTCTGACAAGCAGCGCTGTCTGACAAGCAGCGCTGTCTGACAAGCAGCGCTGTCTGACAAGCAGCGCTGTCTGACAAGCAGCGCTGTCTGACAAGCAGCGCTGTCTGACAAGCAGCGCTGTCTGACAAGCAGCGCTGTCTGACAAGCAGCGCTGTCTGACAAGCAGCGCTGTCTGACAAGCAGCGCTGTCTGTGCTGCCTGACAAGCGGTGCTGTCTGACAAG
The DNA here is from genome assembly GCA_020152595.1 of Chiridota heheva. NCBI lineage: Eukaryota > Metazoa > Echinodermata > Holothuroidea > Apodida > Chiridotidae > Chiridota > Chiridota heheva. The sequence continues at coordinate 92,492 of JAIGNY010002634.1, forward strand.
CAGCGCTGTGCTGTCTGACAAGCAGCGTGCTGTCTGACAAGCGGTGCTGCCTGACAAGCGGTGCTGCCTGACAAGCGGTGCTGTCTGACAAGCGGTGCTGTCTGACAAGCGGTGCTGTCTGACAAGCGGTGCTGTCTGACAAGCGGTGCTGTCTGACAAGCGGTGCTGTCTGACAAGCGGTGCTGTCTGACAAGCAGTGCAACTGCAGCTTGTAGGTGGAGATGTTTGAGTACTGTATGCAATAACCAAATGCAACCTCTAAAGATAAGTTAATTGGTGTGCATGCTAATTGTCACAATTAGTCATGAAAGATTTTTACAATTACACAAATAGCAGCATCACCTGGTGAAGTGTTTCTTAAAAGTCACATAAGCAAAGACAAATTATGTCCTTCACTTGACAGGGAAGGCAGAGCTGGGGGAGGGGGTTGTGGGGACTGGGTGAAAAAAAATCACAAAGCATCAAAAATCATGTGCCGTTCGAGGGCCTCTTCTCCTGATATCTTAATGATAATTTTGCCGTAATTGTGTTTATCATCAACAGTTTCAACCTCCCTCCCCCACTTTTACAAATGCTCTTTCGTTCCTACTTTAGGCATACAATTAAAGATTAATGCTGAGGCGGAGTGTTAATGCGTATTTAATGCACGGGGCAAGGGCTTTGGCCCGAGTAGAATCACCCAAGTGCAAAGTCCTTTGAACTGCATTAAATACATAATATATAAACATGATATCAACACATTAATCTTTTTCATAAAATTTCTATGTTATAGATTGTTTAAAATGTATAAATAAAATTTTAAAAAAGAATTAAAAAGGAGAAAAGTTTACATACATTTTGTCTCTTTGTTCACCTGAAATTCACCTGTTGTAAAAATGGACTAAACCACATGAATTTAATGCATGGGTCATGAACATGCAAATTCTCCATAGAAATTTGATAATACTATTTAACATAAACCTTCTATGCAGATAAACAAAATTCAAAATGTGTTCTTGCATTTAAAAAGAAACAATTTTCCTGAGAAACAAGAAAATATGCATACCACCTCCTCCCATCTTTGATGCACATAATTCTTTGCACGATTGACTTTAACATGTTAAGTTCCAACTCCTAAACATTGTTGGTTAGTTTTCTCATTCAGTATGTCATTTAATGCTGTCTTTTCAAACTAACAGTGTATGAAAATGCTTGGTGATTTATTTGTGGTATATTTTTTCTGAGATGTTTAGATGTTGTCATAAATTGCCTCTGGCATGCAATAATTTGGATGGATATTAAGATAAACTCATTACAACTTGTTAGTCCTGAGGTGAAGAATTCAAATATTGTTATAAGATTGATGAACATTTCATGGATGAGACTATCACCAGGCATAACATGGATCATGAAACAGTTAATTTGTATGTGTATTTGGGCATTTAAAGGTAAAGATTTTGTGAGTTTTTTAACTTTTTATTTCTTGATAGTTGTTCAAGTTCAAGATCTATCAGCAAAAAGCAATAAGTTGAACTAAAAGTGGAAGAAAATATGCATGAAAATAGAAAAAAAAGGTGTCATGAAAATCATTATAAAATTGACTATTTGACAGCATTTTGATTTTTAAAGCTTATGACAAGATTTATGCAAATTTTATTTAGATTTTGTAATATCACAAAGGGAACACCTATGAAGTTTCTTTTGTTAACTTACTGTTTTTCAATCCTTCCTCAACAATACTTGACAAGGAGCAGTTGAATATGATGAAGAGGTCTTAAAACTCAATTATATCTTCAATGAAAATTGAGGGAGAACACTTTTTAGTGACTAAAATTTTGGACAGAAATGTAAAGAATTACATTCAAGATTTTGAGCTGACTTCACTTCCATGCATCACAACTTTTACATGTAAATTTGTTCAAACTTTGATTAAGCAAAACTCAGAAACTACAGAAGCTTAAAGGCTCTTGATGTAATTAAAAGACTACTGTGCTCTGATCTGAATATAAAGTTCTTTCTGGTGAAAGCCTGTCCATAGGTCTTTAAGAATATGGCATTATGCAATAGGAGTTTCTTATTACAGAACAGTTAAGTTTAAAACATATTGATACACATTAGTTCAGATTAATCATTGGTGGGTATGGATCCACTCGATGCTAGTGCAGGGCTCCTGGCTAGTATTTAAGACATTGATGGCATCCCTAGAATGGCTGTAACAATTTATGGGGTTTTGACTCTGTATTTCATATAAATATCTTAATTTGATCTTACCCCAACCCTCACCATCCTAATATCTACCTACTGCACTCTATTTGACTTTTTTAACCTCTTTTCATCTTTTACATAATGTAACCTCTCGGGCACAATTTGACCATCACTGTCGTAATGCCGTTAAACCACACCAAACAGTTATTCTTTGACATTTAAATAAAATTAGGAGCAAAAGTTTGACTCTCATGTCATAAGAAGAAATTATCTCTTCTGAAATAGCTCTGAAATTCACACATTAATAATGTGATTTTGTTTAAAGGAATATTCCCATGTTTTTTCATAACCTTTCATAAGAAAGAGAAAAAATATTAGAAACAATTTAGTGGAAAAATCATGGTATTCCTATAGGAGATATTCAAATTTGAGGTTCGGAAAAAATTCCAATAAACGAAATAGGATAAGGCTCAGTAGGACATCACAGCAACACACTCTCCCACAAAGTTGATGTATTTCATTAAAATCTATCATCCTTTTTTTAAGTAAAACCTGCTAGAAAAATCAATTGATGAAAGTTAGGTATTTATATACTTTGCTGAATATACCCTACTCCAATAACTTTTGGAAAATTTATTGTTTCTAATCATACAGAAACAACCAATTAATGCTTAAAGAAATACATAAACATTTGCAATGGAATGTCTCTATGACATCATCAAACACGAAATCATCATACTGTATAAAAGATAAATGCACTTGGGAAAAAATCCTTACCTGTGCTTGCAGATTTACATTGGCTGCCAGTTCCGCAGAGAATCACTTTCAAGGTTTGCTTGATAATTTACAAGTGCCTGAATGGTATAATGCCCTTTTATTTATCTACACTTTTCAATGACTATGTGCCAACACGTTGTGGTTTACGATCTTCATGTAAAGGACTGCTTCAAGAGTATAATGCAAAAACACAATGGGGTGACAGATGTTTTATGATTGGAGCAGTGAAACTTTGGAACTCATTGCCATTTGCACTCAAGTCATCACCCAGCACCAACATGTTCAAAAGGAACTTAAAAACATACCTGTTCAAAGAGACATTCTGACTGTGACTATAGCTGATACATTTATTATTGTTGTGTTTGCTAAAGCACCATGAGCATCATTTTTTTGATGGATACCGGTGCTTTATAAATGTTTATATTATTATTATTATTATAATTATTATCTCCTGAACGGAATATGACATCAACCTGATTTTTGCATTAATTTGGCTTTAAAAGGCTGCTCTTTCAAATAAAATTTCTAGAAAAACCATGGAATATTCCTGTAAAGCAAAAACACACACATCACATCTGTTGCCCACACACACCTGTTAATTTTTCCTCAACAAATCTTACTTTGAAGTTGAATGAAGTCCAGTAATGCTGATAACTCCCTGGGGTTTAATTTATCAAAAATCTGTTGAATACCTGACACTTCCATTGATGGTATGTGTGAGTGTCATTTTGAGTTCGTTCATGTTCTCATTTGAGTACAAGCTTGCGATCAGACTCACTGCAGGCGATCAGATCTGCCATTTTTTTTACCATGAGAACGATCACCAAATCTGATCGCAGTCATTTGGTCTTGATCCTAGTGGAGAGATGGATGATCTGGAGCAGGCGATCAGAGCCAATGATAAGATTCTCAAATAACGTATGTGAATGCAGCTCAATGACCTGCGATTAAGTATAGTTATGCAATATCCTGTTAATTGTGCATGAACAGTTAGCCAGCTCTATAACATTTCGTATATTTCTCTGGTTCTGATCTTCATCCGGTTGAGGATAGGATAATGATCGGGAGGGATCATATGCACCAATGAGATTACAAGAAATATATGTAAATGCAATATCATGTTATAATGTATTGATATCGCAGGAACAGTTAGCCTGTAACATTTCACAGATTTTTCAATGACTCGCCTATTTGACTTCCAGTTCAGTGATTGAGCTGGGTTATCGTTGTCAGGGTTCATGATCAGGACATCAAAGAGAACCCCCGCCTGCCTCTGATTGTTATCAATGAGGGATTCATACAGCAGTTCCTGGGAAGCTTTGAATGAATTTTAACACTTGTATCATACCCTGAATGAAAAGTAAAAATTGGGAAATGTTTTTGTTAAAGTGTCTCTTTTGTGGTGTTAAGTTTGTTAAATACTTATTTTTTTTTCATTTTTGAATACTTAGGAAGAGGGTCTTTTCATTTGCCCAAATTTTTTTCTCAGGATTTCACGGTTCAGTAGCTTTTAACAAACTTCAAGTTCTCGCACCTTGTATTGATATGTAAAAGGCGAGAAACTCGCATCAATTCACAATTGTTGGTTCCGATGCTAAATGGAACCTATGCTGACATGCATCCGTGCATGTGTCTGTGTATGTATGAATGTAATGTATATACTTGGTATATTTATGTTGTTAGCTACATATTCATGGTATAAAATTGGTGAATATCAAATTAATATACATAGTGGGTGGGGCTAAGTCTGGTTTTGCTAAAAAAATGAAAACAGTAAACACAGTAACTCAAGGACAATACATTTGATACTGGTCATATGTGGTACACAGATAACCCATATAATATAAAAACGTTGAATTTTATTAACATGCATAGTGGGAGGAGCTTAATATGATTTGTTGAAAAGAGCTTGTAAACAGGATATTTAAAAAATGAAAAAGTGGATTCATGTCATAAGTGGTATGCAGATAGCCCATGGTCTGTGCATGTGCCCTATTGCTTTTGGTGGTGATGTCATGCATATCATTAAGTAGGTGGGGATTGATGTAAAATTTTTAAAACAGTGATAAACGTGCAACCGTATGCATGTTTTGCATCATACGAGTGCTGTCACAAGGTTCTATTTTATTTATATGCATGGTGGGCATGGCTTATGAATATACAGTATAATATTTAGCATACTTCATGATATGCAATGCCAGTTAGTATAACACTTGAAAATCAACCAATATGAAAGAATGCATCAGAACCACTATACATTTTGGTTTTCTGGTTAAGAAAACTTGTGGATATTATTTTTCATAAAAGTAGGAAGGGGACACCTCTCTAAAGGTCCAGAAACTTCCCTGTAATTTATAACTAGAGGATGTTTCTATACAGGGGTGTAGCCAGCCTTTCGGATTGGGGGGGATGGGGGTTACTGTGAAATATTTGAACCGTTGCATATTTTCTGGAACTTTTTACTATTACCATTTTACTTAAGGGGGAGGGAGGTCATACAGCCCTCTTGACCTCTTAAGGCTACACCCGTGAGAAATAATACAATATTTAACATCAATTTCTAACATTAAATGAAAGAGGGGGTTGTTTGGCAGCATTGATGATTAATGCTAAGGATTGGTGTTTCTTTTTTGGTCCAAAGGTTAAGTTAGTGTTACATTTTTTGATCATTCTAGTTTTTATTTCTGATTAAATGAATCACTGATTAAGTGATTGTCATTGCTTTTGGTGTAACAGTAATTTTGAAATGTTAGGAGGAGTACTGTTTCAGTATTTAAATGAAATGTGCATACAGTGGTAAAAATAATTGTTTTAAAACCTAAAATAATGTAAAATATTAAAACCCTCACAAAATTGGTTAAGAAGTGATTTGTTTTTAAAGGATAAGTTCAGTGGTCAGGCAAGTCCATCTTATATGAAAGGGGACTTCAAAAGAAACAAAATGTGAAGAAAGCATTTAAATATCTTATTCCGTTAAGAAGATATTCAAGTTTAAAACTCTGTGTTATCTGTGTAGAAATGACTGGTGTTGTAAGTCTACTATGGAAAGTTGGTGTCCTCATCCTCACATTCTTAGCAATTGTTAATGTATTTAAAAGAAAGTTTATTTAAATTTTGTACTATTTAAATTATTTTTCCTCAAACTTTCTTCAGGTGGTACATTTTAAATACCCTTACTACTGTAGATTCAGTTTTACTACTTTTCTGACATATCCCTTGGTTTTTAAGCCTCAAAATCGCAGGACAAAATATGATAGAATACATAACAAATTTGAGGAATCTGAGGTTATGACATCATAACTAGTCTGATTTCAGTTGTTTCTACACAATTGATACCAAACATTAAACTTCGATATCACCTTAACGGAATAAGATTTTTGAATGGTTTCTTCACTATTTTGTTTCTTTTGAAGTCCTTATATATAAACTAGATTTGCTTGATCACTGAACTTTTCCTTTAAACACATGATTTTGAATTTTTTGGTTATCATATGCAAACAGATGATACAATCTCTGACACACCTCTCTTAATAATTTCTCATGTTAGCCCAAGATACTCTTTCAAAACTTCCTTAAAAGTGAGCAGTGGACAAAGAGTTTTAGGATGTAAGCCTTAGGGCCAAGCAGTGTCTAGGTGTAAAGGCATTTTATTTTTAGCTCCACCCATACACAGAGTGTATGAGTGGAGATTATCAAATCGTACGTGACCTCTCATATGTGCCTGTACTAGCTTTTGCTTAAAAATGCATCTCCTCCTAGGTTTTTACAGTTTTGCTCTTGAGATTCTGGCTCAAGCGAGATTTTTGTATCCAAATTTAAGCTTGTATTTCGTTAAGAGAAAGTCCATGTATTTTTTTAATTAGAGCTCTCGAAAGGTTTTAACAAAGTATAAGATTTTATGGTAATTTCGCTAAAAATAGCTCTATCCTATTCGCGTTTCGTACCGGTACCGCTCCGGGCCATGGTATTGGTCAGTTGGTATACCTGCATGTTTATTAGTTCCTTGTATGGACATATATGTTTAATCATATCGCAGTATTTTCCAATCAGAATTCGGACATTCTGCTATGAATATGCACATTCTCGTAATCTTATTTAGGTCGCGCTGTATCGGATTGGATTACCGAGTTGTATAATAGGTCATGACATAGCCTAAAGATAACGTGTGAAGTTGTTGTTTGATCATTTTCGCTTGTCGTATAGCAAGTCTCAAGTGTTAGTAAGTTTTGTGCTACATTGCATCGCGGGCTAGAGCGTTATACTTAAATCCACTAACGTTAAGGATAAAGTTTTGTTGGGTTTGTGAGAACGCAGCGGCATTGCGTAAACCGTAATTTGCCGTATGGGCAGCAGATTGCCAGAAATATAAGTTTGTTTCAAACCTATAAGTTTTCGTGGACACGTGGAAGAATCATCGCTGGGCACGGTAGTATTCAATGGGGCATCCCAGGGCTGCTAATAAGGTTGTGACGTTTAACAGTTTAGGAAATCATGCTACGTGTAAACGAATGTTAATTCAATTTTTATGTTTGCTTTTTCAAGTTCGCATAAATTCACGAAACCATCTAACCAACCTTATCATTTCAATCTTTACCCGCTATGTCATTGCCTTCACATTTTTCACCGGGCGTTATGCATATTACTAATTATTTCCACGGTACTTGGGATGGGTTGCATGGAATGTAGCTAGCTTGTGCTCATTAGGAATGCGCTAGGCCCAGGCTAGCACTCATTAACATAACCCGTCAAATACACACAAGAAATTTCCGCCTATATCCCTTAATTATCAAATCACAATACACATCACCCAACCACTGATCGGTGTAAAAGTAAATTCTACCCCCAGTTAATTTTGGCCTCCCGGCTCTTATTTCCTAGGAAATGTGGGCCCCAGACAATTAAGCCGTAGCCATCCAGTAAATTTGTTCCCCCCTCATAGTAAAAACAGTACGCTAGGAAATTTTGGCCCGTCCCTTCTTTCCTATGAAATATGGAGACAACAACTTTAATTCTTTTCCAATCTACCTATTCCTAAAGTTGGCCCAGAAGAATTTACGTTAAAGGTTAGAAACACACAAGTCATGAATCAAACCACGGTAGCGATGCAAAGAAATCAAAATTCATACGCAACGATGTCCTTTGGCCTATCGTTGAAAGTATCCCAGCTTTTAAGAGTTCTAATGTGCAGTGAAAACATTAAAGAAATTCTCGTTTCACATCAATTGTGATAAAATTACAGATTAATTCGTGTCTTTTATTATTTACTTCAAAGAGTAACAAATATTTCAAAACTAATAATTGTATTTACGGACGGATTAAATGTTTGCCTGGGTATTGTTATTGTTTTTACGATCGGATTACCAGGGAGTTGTTGCTTGGATTACGAATCACAAAATCAGCACGTGTTGTCATAAATTAATGCGGTAATAGCCCGCTCATGCTCAAAACTCGGTAATATTCTCACGCCCGTGTGATCTGTTATCCCCAGTTGCGGAAGTCACACGTGGTCGCTATAGCGTCTCTTAACATGAGTACTTACGGACAACAAACAATCATTCTCGGTTTGGGAAAAAACTTCAAACACTTGAATATTTATTGCTATATAACAGCCCCATTAGTGCTGATTTGGGTGAAAATACATTGGCTAAATCATTCAAAAAGCTATTCCAAGTGCACTAAATTATACTGTGCAGCAAATTAGACCGCATCACTGCTCTAAACGCATTTTGGCAGTGACCCAGATTTTTCTCGCAGCAGTAGCGACATCAAAAGGGAATTACGTAATCCCGATGATTATTATTACATGGATAGGATGAATGTTAAGTATTATATTTCAAGTGTTTCCTTAAGTTTGAACAAACAGAAAAACGGGAAGAACCAATTTTAATTTCATATTAAAGTAGCCATGCTAGTTACGAAACTTACATTATGCGTTCATATCAAGGTTTTTATTTAGGTCCTATCATCAATGATGACTTGAAATCGACAGAGGCGGCGGAGCTGGGAAGGATGTGCGGGCTTCAGCCTAATAATTTTAGGTGAACGATCACATGTCACCTTATCTCATTAAATCCCCAATATTTTGAACGCTCCGCCACCCCTAATAAGACAATTGAATTCTGAGATGGCATGGGGTGGATGAGATGCAGAAAAGCATTTTCATACAATGAATCGTTGACACTTCAGGGCCGTAAATTCACATCTTCAACGTGAAGGAGCTTGCTTGGCTTCTTATCCAAACTTGGGGTCACAAGATACGAATTGAAACTCAAAAAAATTGTGTACTATTTTTTTTTAATTCCATAGGCCTATACTTAAAAAGTAGGGGAATATGTATCCCGGGAATCACGGCAGTACGCTTTTTCCGTAGCGAAACTAAAATTAAACAATTTGGAAGTCCTATGCAGAAAAAATCAAACATGTTAACGTCATAGCCTAACATATTTTTTTAATACATGTAGATGGTTGCTAATGTTCGTAATTTTGTTTTTAAAATGTATTGTTGCAGAATATGCTGCACTCAAAGTGACCTTTGCTCTCCGATAACGTCGGTAATCGACCATTACATAGTGGAAACCTCCATTAACTCCTACATTAAAATTAATACAAAACGGCTTACAACTTTTGTTAGAAGCATATTTTTTCAATTGTCACTATTCTTAAATAAATGAGGTAGTATGCTGCATATACCCGGCCCTAAGTTCGAATACCGAGGGCCATGAAATCAGGTGCGTTATTTTTTTTTTTTAAAGAAGTATTATGTATTTTCTCTGGTTTCTTTCTTTTTAGTGAGATAAGTATATTTTATCCTTGTATTATCTATTTTATTTCTTTACTGTTAAGCATGCAACAGTAGTTTCTTATTTTTCATTTGCTTTATGTTTATTTTAATAACCTTTTTTTTTCGTTCTCTTGCGATTTAAAAAATTTTAATTCTTGTTCCTCGCATTTCAGATACTGTCATGTCTGGCATAGGAATCAAAAAGATTTTTCTTCTATTCAAATTGTTTACCTAAATCAAAGGAGACATATTCTTGCTTGTATGACCCTGGGATTACCATTATCAAACACTAAGGGCCGTAATTATTGGAAAGTCTTCCCTGCCCCTGGCCACGCACCACTATATACCCAATATTGAAATAAAAATGTGTTTTAAAACATGTTAGCCTCAGATGTGTGTTAGGGTGTGGTGCGTTAAGCCTGTCCCCATATGTGAGTAAGAACTCGACGTAGCATGATAATTTTGAAGTTTATGTTGTATGTCCCAGAAAGAAGTTACACAATATCCTACAGCAGCAACTACTACAAACTGACAAAACGATATATGAATACAACATTTATAGGCCTACCCTCTGTTCCCCCCGCCATTATGAGGGAATACTCCCACAATGGGGTATTCCCCCTCTCTACCCTATTTAACAATTTTCTTTGTCTCCTGTTGTATAAACAAAATTCGTTCTCCACATGACCGTGGCAGTTACACTTGTATTTAGCTATTGATCCCATCCAATATTTTAGTCTATTTGCCTACTGGGGACAAGAAATACCAATAAAAAAAAAAGATACGTTGGACTGAAATTTACCATCCCATTTCCTGTAGCCACAACCGCCTCTGCCCAACGCTGTTTCTCCCCTCCCCTACCCTTACCCTCCACCCTCCCCTCCACCCTCCCGATCCACCCTCCCGATCCACCCTCCCGATCCACCCTCCCCCTCCACCCTCCCCCTCCACCCTCCCCTCCACCCTCCCCTCCACCCCCCCTCCACCCCCCCTCCACCCTCCTTCTCCACCCTCCCCTCCACCTCCCCTCCACCCTCCCCTCCACCCTCCCCTCCACCTCCCCCTCCACCCTCCCGCTCCACCCTCCCGCTCCACCCTCCCTCCCGATCCACCCTCCCTCCCGATCCACCCTCCCCTCCACCCTCCCCTCCACCCTCCCCCCCCCCTCCTCCTCCACCCTCCCCCTCCACCCTCCCCTCCACCCTCCCCCTCCACCTCCCCCTCCACCCTTCCCTTCCCCCTCCCCCTCCACCCTTTGTTAAGTTCAAGGGGAAAACAGTAATTTCTTCATCAATTATGGTAAAATGTCAAATGAAACACAATTAGGGGCATAACTTTAAAACGAAATTCCATTATATTTCATATGTATGTTTCTTTGAAGTCACAAACAAATTTGGCAGCATGATTTCTATGTTATGTTTCGTTCCTCATTAAACAAGATTTTTAACAGTATTTGACAAAGAAAGTACATGAAATATATGATTTTTGATCGGGATAATAATTTATTTATTTAAGAACTAATTATGTAAGAATAAAAACACCAGATATCAAAATTTAAGTAACGATCGTACATGTCAACTTGACTTTCACACACTCATACGAGAAGCAGGAAGTGCATGTTTGCACATTACATAGTGAATATAACGGTAGCGTCTTTCAAGTGGTGGATTAGCATGGGTTGCTATGGAAGGTCTATTAATAAGAACTGACGACGACGAGTAGACGACAATTACAATGACGGGTTGTCACCTGCGTAATCGCTTATGATAGTAACAATGCTATCATGAAACGCCTAATACGATCCGGACGAGAACACAGGTACGACGTGACGGACAGACATAACATCAACAACCAAGTCAATGTCCACGGCCTTTGATAACCAGTTGTGGTGCACTGGCGTGTCTACCCAACCCAGGCTTGAACCCAGGACCTCGTGGTCTGTAGACATGTATGATAACCGCTACACCACAGTAGGTAGATAATTGTTAAGAACCTGGCGAAGATTTCGCTTTATACCTGCGTTAAAAGGGCGTCCACTTATGACAACTGGCCTTACGGTTAAACGGTTATGGACCGTAATGGTGACAGCTGTACATTTATGAAAAAATGCTAACTGTCACAACCTTAGCTGCTAGTTTGGCGATTACTGGCTAATTATAACATATTTGGCCGTTTTGAAACATGCTTGGTTAATAATCTTTTTTCAGTACCGGCCAAATTAAATTAATCTAACATTTATGAAGATTAATGTGTAAATGTTAAACTTTTTGTTATGTTTGCAAAATGTATTTTCTAACTATATGTTGTGGTGGAATTTACCTATGACCTCGCCAACGTCATTAATCAAGTGAGACATGATGGCACCATGCATTGAATGTCACATAGCTTTTGTTAGAAGCATAATTTTTCAGACATCGCTATAACATGAACCTCATTGCACCCACTGCAAAACTAAGTCATTACTGAGAACCAATCTGGCAGTCATTCACAACTAACCTCATTTGGCACATATGACCTGACTGTTAAAAGGTGCCATTACACCCAAACAAACAAAACTGAATACAACTCATACGGGAAAGTTGAAACTCTTGGATTTTTAACATGATGAATAATTGCCCACAAATGGAATGCACCTCAAATCAAACTTTAAAAACATCATAAAAGTACATATGACAAAAATAAAATCACTGAAAGCAATCAATTCTTCTTGCATTGTAATGGGTTGAGCTATAACATCATTGATGTCTAGTTTTATTTTCGGGGAGTGTAGGCTGATAATTAATTGGCACAAATTAATTGGCCCATGGATTTTTTAGTTTGTATGAAGACTGAGAAAGACTGAAAATTTTGAAGCTACAAAATTTGTAGCAAAAATGTAGGATAGATTTCGTCATCATCAAGTTGTTTTCTTTTAACCAGTTCAGCTATTTCCTCAACAGTCACTTAATGGCCAGTTCAGCTATTTTCTCAACCAGTCACTTAATGGCCAGTTCAGCTATTTCCTCGACTAGTCACTTTATTTCCAGTTCTGCTATTTGCTTTACCAATTTATTTATGGTGGCAACACCCTCATATGACCAGCGATGAAATACCATATCCCTTGTATGACTTTAATCTTATCTGAGCTGTTTACTAAGGTTCAGAAATTTTGAATGGCTGGTAGTGCACTGAAAAAGACTTTTTTTTGGTAAGAATGGAAGAATTTTTCGCTTTGTTGATTTCAAACCTTTTATTGAAGATGATAAAGGCAGAAAGAAGAAAAGACGAGCAATAATTTCCAGGGAGTACCATCTGAGATTGTTTTTGGTAATTCAGAAGATTAGATAGATTGTTTGGGGATATTATGGAGTTAAATAATCAGTCATTGGTCAGTCATATCTTGCGCAGTACATCATAACGGAGAGAAAGGACAAAAAGATCTGTGAAGAAATACTTGCTCTTTTTAAGAGATACAATTTTAAAGTTCCCTTACAGAAAAGCTATCTTGATGCTTGCAAACTTGCGATTAAGTAAACTTTTTTAGCTTGTGCAAGCTTGTCAAGCTAGTACTAGCTTGCTGCAAGCTAGTATTTGCAACAAATACAAGCTTACGCAAGCTAACAAATATTGTTTACTTGCTTCTGCAAGCTAATTTAAGTTTGTGCAAGCTAGGAAGCTTGCCTTTGTTCCAATTATTAGCTTGCATCAGGTAATAGCTTGCTGCAAGGTTGCAGCAACTTTTCCAAGTTGCCAATTCTTTTGGGTATACAAATTTTACTTGTTTTGTGTATTCAGATCAGGAAAACATTCCAGACATTAAGAAAGCTGAAAAGTATAATCTTTTGCAGGCTTCTCAGTCACAGTATTTTATCCACTTTCAAAAGTGGAGAGCTCCGTTACTGAATTAGACTTTGTATGAAATAAATATCCGAATATGTTGTTTTGTTGTCCTCTGACGCATGACTTGTCCATCTCCTTAAAAATTTGTTCCAGCAAATCATAACCACAAACTTACTGTAGCAAATAAGGAGGCCACTTATCTTAATTAAAACTACCACACAATAAGGACTTCATCCATTGCTATTATGATTCTCAACACCAACTCCCACAACAACGCAGGACCAACAGGAGAACGAATACAATGGAGCCGTTGATTAGGGAAATTTGATCCTAATTACTTGTGGTTTTTAGAATAAAGAAGAAAAGTCTGACCCAGCCCTCTTATTTATCAGGTCGGGTGTGACTGTTTGAAACATTAGGGAGCAGAACAACTAATGGGTGGAGAATATTTCACTTCTTGGGCCTCTTTCTTAACTCCATGGGCCTCTCTTAGAAGAAAAATATTTAACTTCCATAAGAAACTTGAGATAAATGGCAGAGGCAGCATTGTTTAAAAGATGAGGGCACATTTAGGACATAAGACAAACCTATATTCAATGCAATACACATTGTGTGCATTCTTTCTAGTAATCTTAATTACAAACACACAATTTTATCTCATCTAAATCTTGAAGGTATGAGGAGCCTGTATGGCTCAGCAAGAAAGTTTTTGGGTTTTTTGAAATTAGATTTTAATATATTTAAAGTGTAAGCATTAGCTTCATGACTAATCATTTATTCACAAATTAGGGGTGGAAGGGGGTTAAATACCCTCATTGCTGGCAAACATGGAATTCTGGGTAACAACAAATACCGTGAAAACCAGTACAAACAATCAGCATACATTGCTCATTGGTAGGTTGCCAAATTTTGTATCAAAATTAAATAAACGTTTAAACAAAATATTCTCAAAAATAGAAAGAGCTAATAGCCAAACTTTCTTGCCCTGTATGTAGGAAATGATGGGCCTAGTCACGGTCCCATAATGAGGATCAAAATAAATAAAACAAGATCGAAATGTTGGTAAAGGATTGAATTTTGTGTAGGATAAATACCTGTGGTCTTTACCTCTTTGCCCGATTGGCAATTGCCAACATTGGTCCAGCTCCCCCCCCCTCTTCTTCAATCTCATACCTGTGTTGGGGGCCCTGTATATAGTAGTTTTCTAAACATTCTTAGGTGATTCTTATCTAAGTCACATTTATAACTTCACATGGTTCATCACTGTTTGTTCTCACTAAGCCACAGTGATGTCATCCTGCCCACTGAATACACAGCTCCGAATACAGAAATTCTTTACTTCTTATGCTTTTAAGCATACTTAATCAACCCAGGCTGCATGATCTCAGGTCAACCCATCATTCCCTGAGTGTGTAATGGAATGAATATTTAATTACGAGATTGGCTTTTGGACATTCCTCAGAGGAAGAAGGGATTTAAGTGGATGTCTTGTGAGATCGCTTCCCTCTGACAATTCCACTCGCTTCTTAGTGTGGATAGATGTTGTGATATTAGGTTATTTTACTGTCAAGGCCCTTAGGACACTACAGATCTAGTATTAATGAGTGCATGCTAAAAATCCACCATCTTTGATACATTCACTTGAAAATTTTAGAATAATTACAAATGTTCATATATCAAACAAATGATTTAAAATGAATTTTATATATATATATATTTTGAAAAATATTAATGTTAATACTGCGTAGTAATTTTTTATTAGGAATCAGGAGGAAGTAAATATGTTAAACTATACACAAAATCCATTTAAAAGTCTTAATTTACAATATTTGTTGGGCACTACCATTATAGCAAGAGGTGGAAAAGAAAGGTGTCAGAATATACACTTCTGGCTAGTGAACAGAAACAAGGAACCCAATTGTAGCTGCTGCGGAAGTGTACATTTTTGCAAGTTACAAAAACTGTTACAAAAACTGCGAATGATCTTGACATACTTGAATGCGTCAAAACATTACATTATTTGTTGAACTGAATTATCAACCAGACAAACTCTCAGATACAATGGAGTGGGCTTAGGAAGTGTAATAAATGTGAAGTAATGAGGACAGTATGGCTCAGGACAGTATCTGGACTGAAATTGTATTTGTTGTTCTAGTGCTGAAACCCTTTAGTTGTTTGGCCAAACTGAATTCGTTTCACATTTTTGAAAACAATTCTTCCTCAAACATCACCAACTTCCTCCGCAACAACAACCTCATCCACCACATTTAACTTCCCCCTTCCCTCCCTTTCTACACCTACCTTACTTAATTCCTTTTTTTCCCTTTTTTTTTCTTTCTTTCTTTCCCCCTTTTCTCCCTTACAAACCTTCCATCTTCTCACCATCCTAACTCTTACACCATAATTTATTAACACCCTCTTGGCACATTTTACTATGACTGTCGTGGTGCCATTAAACATCAACAAACCAAACCATTAATCGTAAAATGGCAATGGAATTGAACAAAACTGTATTTGCAATTTAGCCATTATTCTGTCCTTATTAATAGGGCTTCTTTAATCTGAAGTCTATGGCCACGACCGGTCCTTTCTAAGGGGCTATGAATGTAGGTATTACTTAAACTTGCTTGAGGGGTCTGTGTATTATGATACATGAATTATGATTAAGCTATTTGGCAAATTGTTATGTGGCACTGGTACTACATACAGTAGCTGATATATCCTTTGATGAGAGCTTCATGAGAAATACTCATGTTGCCAAAATTTAAGTTTGAGCATGGACATTGCTACGGAAGGGGCAAGGTAAATTCCAAGTGGAGATATTTGAGTGCAACAAGCTCTTCAAGCTTCATAAAAATACATTATACTCTAGGCAACCAACTTCAAGAAATGTCTCGTATGTATTTGGCATGGGGAGAGAGGGTTAAGGTGATGCATCTATTCCCTGCTTTATTCTGGTAAAACTTTTGTTAGTTTAATAATGAGGATATGATTGTCCTTTTTAAGGTCTTGGAGGAAGAGGTGATTTAAGCAGATGTCTCCCACACATGATCTTGCCTTCCTCTGCAGATTGACCTAGTTCTTGGTGAGGAAAGATGTGAGTTTATGTCATATTCAGGTAACTTAAACTGTCATGGTCGGTCACCTATGCATTGATATCATCACACATGATGAGTTCGGTACAGTGCGCAGCAGAGAAATTGCTGTCTGTTTGGTTTGTCAGAGACGTTAAAAGATGGAATCCGGGGAATTTATCATGTGCCACTTTGTGACAGTGTGAACATATTTTGGTCATAAACTTAAATATTTTCTGATTTTAAGTAGTTAATTAGTTAAATTTGGGCAAAACTGATTTACCACTTTGTTTTACCATTTTGTTTAAATATAGATATGATCTCTAAAAGCTTTGTTCAGTTGTTTGTTGTTTAAAGCATATAAAATTGGCATTGTGGCAATATGAAATGTGGATTTTATGAGTATATTCATGAACTGTGTTGAATTAAGGCAAGATTAGAAGATTTGGGCAAAAATTGTTTTGCCCCCCCCCCCTCCCCTCTCCCAAATTGATGCTCATACGGAGCAGTGGTGTTATTATGAAGGTATCCGGTTACAACGGTATTGTCAGCATATTTGATAATTAAGCAAACATCATGTTTACTTCTGCAATCATTAGTGTACAAGCAAAAGAGAATAGGAGACAGACAACAACCCCGGGGCTCACCTGTACTAATGGACCAAATATCAGAGCATAAGCCATTCATCCTAACAAACTGTGGTCTGTCTCTTGAATAATTTAAGATCTATAATAATAACCTACAATTGAAACCCACACCTAACAGTTTGTTTATCAGCAAGTGCGGCTGGATGGAATTAAAAGCACTTGAGAAGTCGACAAATGTAGCCCGAACAAAAGAATTTGGTGTTTCCAAGTATTCAAGAATCTTATGCAAAAACATTAAGACTGCATCATCAACACTTCTTTTGTCTCTGTACGCAAGTTGTATGGGATCTAAAATAACACCAATCTCGTTTAGCAAAAACCTGAGAATAAGTTTTTCAAGACATTTTATTATGATCAAAGTAAGTGCCACTGGGCGATAGTCATTTAGGGGGGTAAGTGTATTTGAGTTTGGCACTGAGGAGATTGTGGATATTTTCCAAATAACAGGAATCTCACCAGTATCAATTGTATCCTGAAATATTTCTGTGAAAATTAGTGCTATCTGAGCAGAACATAACTTAATTACTTTATTACTTATACGATCTGGCTTAAAAGCTTTATGTACATTAACCCTGGAAAAAAAGCATTTGAACCTCTATACGAACTCGGACCCCGCCTTTCTTACCTCTTTTACGCTTCTTTATGTCCTTGGGGTAATTATCGTGGTCGAATGGCCTAAGCACTTGAATAGGGTGTAAACCGTTTGAGTTCAGTAGTGTTGCAAGTAAGTCTTGGTACGAGGCCATTACTAAAATTATTGGAAAAAGCTCCAGGAGAGTAAAAAACACAATAAACAGCACAACAATAGTCACCAATTTGAGCACACAACAACATCTACCACCAAAATTAATGTTAAAACGACAAATATCCATGGTAAAAATGTTTGTTAAAAACTGAGTTTTGTTGACAGAATGTCTCCACTGAGCAGCTCCAATCAATTTTAAATGAACACCCCCCCCCCCTTCCCCTCCCCACCCACACACACACACACACACTAACACTCGTCGTATTTAGATAAATTTTTGGGGAAAAAAGATCAAATAAAGAGTCTAGATACAGTACTTCAAAATGGGAAACTGCATGAAAAGATAAATTTCGGAAAGCAAACCAATTAGAGAAAAGTTGATCCAAGACAACAAATGGCAGTGCATTATTTATAATGTGAGAGTAAGAACACTTTTAAATATTTTTAAATCAAAGATTTTGAAGCTAATGCATTTATATGGGAAAGGAGAGAATTACAGAGTTTGGGACCTGCAAAATGAATGAATGGAATGTTGAGAAGAGGTAAGCCTATTGAGCGGGAGAATTAGTTGATAAGAGTTTCTTGTTGAATATGGATGAATACTATTAGGGCCACAGAAAGGATGGAAAAGAAAGAGGAGCTTAAGAGTGATGCCATTGATGCATGAAGATACTAACTTGATAAGAGTTAATGTCCTATACAGATCAAATGTTATGTTTAGCAAACAAAGGTAAAGCGTGGTGAAAATAATTTACCTCATTAATCAAACGGACTACCCTTTTTTGAAGAACAAAAAGAATGTGTGGACGTGAATGATACGTACAGCCTCAAACAATATTACAATACGAAAGATAGGGTAAAATAAGAGTGTTGTATAGAGACACTTGTGTACGAGTGGGCAGCAGATGTTTCAGACGATAGATAATACCAATACCCTTAGAAATTTGACTACATATTAAGTCAATATGATTCTGCCACGTTAATGTTTATCAATGATAATACCTAGAAATTTAGTAGCATTGGATAAGGGAATATCGTTATTACTAAAAGAAACCGAATCATTGGCAAGATTTGAAGGTTTACCAAGGGAACTGAGCAAAACGATTGAAGTTTTAATGACATTTAATAAAAATTTATTGACCATGAACCAGGAACTAATTAGTTTTATTTCATTTTCAATGGTAAATAAAAGCTTGTATATCACACATTGGGGTCAAAACAAAGAGATTCGTATCATCAGCATATCAAATAAGGCTAGAATTTGATGTGGCTTCAGGAAGATTAATAACATAAATAATAATGGGACTCAAATTGACCCCTGAGGCACACCACATTTTAAAACATAAAGTGGAGACTCCACCTTGTTGAAAGATACAAAGTGATGGCGATTACATAAATAACTTTTAGGCCAATCTAAGACAACCCCATACCATAAATATCAAGTTTACAAATTTATATACAATGATTGAAAGTGTCAAAGGCCTTTGAAAGGTCTAAAAAAGTACCACAAGCAAAGTCTTTATTTTCAATGGCAGTAGATAATTTATCAATAAGGTGGATGATTGCATGGGAAAACCAAAGGTAGAAAACCAAATTGATTGTCATATAGCACATTATGTTTGATTAAGAAATTGAATATTCTATTGAAAACAATTCTTTCAAATAATGAAGAGAAACGGGAGTACAGAAATAGGTCTATAATTTTTTGTAGGATTTTTCTTACCACTTTTGAAAATAGGGATAACACGAGCAATTTTGAGGCTCTCAGGAAAAATACAATTTGATAAAGAAAGATTGACTAAATAAGAAAGAGGTTCAGAAATATAATCAGCAACAGACTTTACAACAGAGGGTAAGATATTATCATAACCAGGGAAAGTATGATTGAGATTGGATATCATATCATGAATTTCAATCGTGTCGGTTGGAGTTAAATACAATGAAGAATCACAACTATTTATAAGATAATCAGTAAATACATAATCTTTATATGGCACAATTTTTTATTGTACAGGTCCAATATTGATAAAATAATCATATCACAGATGTCATCACTATTCGTAATAGAGTGTCCTTCATGGAAAAATTCCTCAATTAAATTATCACTCAGTTTAGAGGTGCTGTGGCTCAGTGGTTAAGGAGTCATGCTCGTATTCGAGAGGTACCGAGTTTGATTCCCGTCGTGAGCGCTGCATTGTGTCCTTGAGCAAGACACTTTACTCTACTTGCTTCAGTCCACTCAGCTGTAAAATGAGTACCAGCACTGTCAGGGAGTTAATCTGCGATGGACTGGCTTCCCGTCCAGGGGGAGTAATGTACTCCATCCGCTTGTGCCATGGAAACCGGGGTTAAGCACCGGCTCAATGAGCCTAATGGTTCAAATGGATTTAGCTTTCATGAACAAGTTCAACCTTCATGTTTTCCTTACATTACCATTGTCAGGATGGAGCATTGAATTATGATAATCTTTCTTAGCATGACGTATTACCGTAGTTACACGATTACGAAAGGAGTTGAAATTTCCATCTGTTCTATTCTTCAGAAACCTTTTATAGGGTTTTGTTTTATTTCTACAAGAATTCAAATACCTGAAGTTATCCAACTTTTGGAAACACAAGCTTTGTTTAAAGTAAGAGGGAAACAATCATTGTAATGAGAAATAAAGGTTTTTGCAAATGAATCAAAAGCATTATTTGGGTCACAACTGTTATAAGTGTCCGGTCAAGTTGCAATAGAAAGTTTTTGCTGAAAAATTTAAATACATTTAGGGTTCATATTGCAGGTATACTTTTTGGGAGGGAAAACTTTTGGTAAAGAATTTTCAAAAGTAGTAGAAACTGGCAGATGATCAAAAATATCATGAAGAAGAACTCCATCTGTGCAGGGACTCTTTAGATCAGCAGTGGAAATTGCATCGAGCAAAGAAGCAGAAGTACTGGTTATTTGGCAAAGATTGTAGTGGAACAAAAGAAAATGAATTCAATAAATTTGTAAAATCTCGTACAGTAGGATTTGACAAATTGATAAGATTACAATAATAATCACCAATAATATGACACGTCAGATGTGCATTAGAGATGGCTTCAAGAGTATTCGTAAAATGATCTATAACAACATTATCAATACCATGAGGACAATAAATAACACCAGTAATAAAGGAATTATTACCTCACCGATCCATGTAACCCTTGCTTCCATTCCATCCGTTCTTCCTCCTTCACCAACCTCTTCAATCTCAAGAAACGCATCCCCCCCACCTTCGGATGCACTCCCACTTCTCCAAAGCCAACATCAACATTTTCTCGATCGCCAGATACAGTACACCAGCCCACCTACACCCACCTGGACTATTCACCCCCCACCTTGGTCTTTCTTCCTTCATGAAAGTTCTTCACAACCCAGCCTTCTTCCACTCCAAATACTGCCAACTCAGTAGACATTTCCATGACTAATCCTTCCTCTTCACCGACAGTTCCACACAGGAAGGCTCCTCTGCAACTGCCGCCGCCTGTCCCAGTCTCACCCTCTCCTCAAGGCTACCTGACGTCACCTCTATCTACTCTGCCTAGGCAAAAACCATCCTCTTAGCCTTAAACTTCATAGAACTCTCTTTCCGCCCCCGTTTCATCATCTTTTCTGACTCTAAATCCGTCCTCACTGGCATCCTCAACGTGCTCTGGCCCAACCCTCTCATTCTACAAATCCTCAACAAACTCCACACTCTCTCCTCCTTAGGAAAGAATATAATCTTTTTCTGGATTCCCAGCCATGTCAGCTTCCTTGGCAATGAGAGAGCTGACAGAGCCGCCAACAAAGCTCTGTCAAACATTGCCTCTCCTTCTCCTATTCCACACTCAGACCTCCATCTCTTCATCTCCAACTACATACAAAAAACCTGGCAAAACTCCTGGAATCATGATCACGAAACCAGTAACAAAGTCCACACCATCAAACCCAAAGTCGAAACCAACACCCTCTGCACAGTCGCAACCGCAGGGAAGACATCTTTGTCATCCGCCTCGGCCACTCCTCTCTCACTCACTCCCATCTCTTATCCGGCTCCCCTACCTCTCTCTGTCCCTCCTGTAACACTGATCTCTCCATCAAGCATATCTTTGTAACCTGTCCCTTATACCAGAACTCCAGATCTCTTCTCTCCTCACTATCCTCAATCTCGGACCTTTTCAAAAACAATTCTTCCTCAAACATCATGAACTTACACCGCAACAACAACCTCTTATACCACATTTAACTCCCTTCCCCTCCCTTTCTACACCTAACCTTCCATACCCCTTTCTTTTCACAAAAGTTTTTTTTTTCTTCTGCCTTTCCCCCATATCTCCCTTACAAACCTTCCATCTCCTCACTATTGTAACTCTGTTAAACTCTCATCAAATAAACAAACACCATAATTTATTAACACCCTCTTGGTACATTTGACTCTGAATGTCGTGGTGCCATTAAATATCAAGAAACCAAACC
>JAIGNY010002634.1:120000-175000 GCA_020152595.1 Chiridota heheva
TAGATCATGATCCTACTCTCACTAGGATTAAGATAGATCATGATCCTACTCTCACTAGGATTAAGATGGATCATGATCCTACTCTCACTAGGATTAAGATGGATCATGAACCTACTCTCACTAGGATTAAGATGGATCATGAACCTACTCTCACTAGGATTAAGATGGATCATGATCCTACTCTCACTAGGATTAAGATGGATCATGATCCTACTCTCACTAGGATTAAGATAGATCATGATCCTACTCTCACTAGGATTAAGATAGATCATAATTCTACTCTCACTAGGATTAAGATAGATCATGATCCTACTCTCACTAGGATTAAGATAGATCATGATCCTACTCTCACTAGGATTAAGATGGATCATGAACCTACTCTCACTAGGATTAAGATGGATCATGATCCTACTCTCACTAGGATTAAGATGGATCATGATCCTACTCTCACTAGGATTAAGATGGATCATGAACCTACTCTCACTAGGATTAAATGGATCATGATCCTATTCTGGACTAGGATTAAGATGGATCATCATCCTACTCTGGACTAGGATTAAGATAGATCATGATCCTACTCTGGACTAGGATTAAGATAGATCATGATCCTACTTTCACTAGGATTAAGATGGATGATGATCCTACTCTGGACTAGGATTAAAAAAGATCATGAGATCATGATCCTACTCTCACTAGGATTAAGATAGATCATGATCCTACTCTCACTAGGATTAAGATGGATCGTGATCCTACTCTCACTAGGATTAAGATGGATAATGAACCTACTCTCACTAGGATTAAGATGGATCATGATCCTACTCTCACTAGGATTAAGATGGATCATGATCCTACTCTCACTAGGATTAAAATGGATCATGATCCTATTCTGGACTAGGATTAAGATGGATCATCATCCTACTCTGGACTAGGATTAAGATAGATCATGATCCTACTCTGGACTAGGATTAAGATAGATCATGATCCTACTTTCACTAGGATTAAGATGGATCATGATCCTACTCTGGACTAGGATTAAGATAGATCATGATCCTACTCTGGACTAGGATTAAGATGGATCATGATCCTACTCTGGACTAGGATTAAGATAGATCATGATCCTACTCTGGACTGGGATTAAGATAGATCATGATCCTACACTGGACTAGGATCAAGATGGATCATGATCCTACTGTGGACTAGGATGAAGATCAAGTGACTGATCAGACCTGGTTGAATATTCTCACAGTAAAATATCGACAGATCTGATCACCATTATTGGGTCTGATTGCAAGCTCCCAGTCAAGTGTGAACACGTTCTTAGCTGTGGCTTTTTGTACATGAAGAAGCATAACTCCCCTGAGAAGGTGCAAGCTATATTAGATGCTTGGTTAGAGAAAGCTGTATGTGATTGAGCTTTATAAATACATACAACCAGACGTTCAACATCCATAAATTTGGCACATTTTCCCCCACTGTCTTGTGCTGAGTTTGTAATGCATTTCAGTCATTTGTGTTGGTCTGGTTTGAAGGAAATCTACATTAATTGAAATTCTTGTAGGAATGGAGGTTTATAATCCCCTGAGTGCTCAGTTTTTACTTTCTTGGATATTTTCTTTCACTAATTATTAAAGATTTGCGAGGATGAAAAGGGTTGTCTGCACAAATTATCTAAGATAGGAGTCTGTTACACACTATGAAGAATTGTATTATAATTTGAAAGCGTTAGTTTTTGTACAAGCATCTTGGTTGCTGAGAAAAAAAAAAGTTCGGGCAAATCAAGGATTTAATCATGGGTCCAGAAAACTTGAATGCCAAAGCAGAATTGCTACTAAATTGACAAATTTCATGCCCATATTGATTGAAAACTTAGCAAATATTATTTCATGTTGAAACCGTTTAAAATAATATAAACCATACAATGTAAAATATAAACCATGCAATGTAAAATTTAAACCATGCAATGTAAAATATAAACCATACAATTAAAAAATATAAATCATACAATGTAAAATGTAAACCATGCAATGTAAAATGTAAACCATACAATGTAAAATGTAAACCATACAATGTAAAATGTAAACCATACAATGTAAAATGTAAACCATACAATTATTTTGCTGTCTATAGAGGATTTGCAGGGACCATTTGTCTTGCTTCCCCCACCCCACAATCTCAAACGTGTGTCAGGTGTCATGCTTTCAACTCATTCAGTTTGTATGGTGGAGCTAGAATGAAGGTTATCATTCTTCTAATGCAGCAGTCAAACAGCATTTTCACAGACCTCAGTAAGGCACGTTCAAGATTCGGCGTCGTTATGATGTTGAATCTTCAGGTCAAAAATTTGAAGTTTAAGGTGAATGTTTGCCTAAATTCTATTGCAGGTGGGTGAATAATTGTCAAAATTCTTCATTCTAAGCAACGGAAATGTGTCAAATTCAAATCATTTATGTCGAATCAGCGTCAAACTAAAAAATAATAAGTGCTTAACCCTTACTTTACCACGAGGCGATATTATCACCATTTTCAAACGACCTTTTTCTCAAATAAAATCGGGACTTCACTAAAGTCCTCTAGAAGTAATCTTGGTATTACTTTAAAGTGCTCGGATATTTCTTTTACAAAATATAACTTTTTTATAGGGGTCATATTACAGAATTTTGAGAAGAAGTAGCTTGAAAATGAGTAAAACTCAAACAATTGCTAAAAAATTGACAATAACAGTTTTTGTCCCTTTTAAATTTTACAATAACTTTAACATCACATTTTTGCTTCAAACTTAAACATAAACACGCTAATCCTAAGACATGATATTATTGATTTCTGATCTAATTGTTATAATTCCTACCTGCAATCTTTTGTTCTGAAGAAATTTCATGAACTTCTACCATTTTTTACCCAAATGTTTTTCAATCTCACATGCTTCATTGAACTGCCATTTAAAACTGCTTGCAATTTGCTTTCATTTGATATATAAATAAAGGCATACCCCCTCTATTTGGGTCCTCTTCTATAATGGTATTAAATCTAGAAGTTCTTTGCATTGTTATGCACAATTTAAAACAGAAAGCTATGCAGAGCCATACCTATTATTTAATAATGTTTTTAAGTTTAAAAAGTTGGTCTCCAAAATCAGATGTGCTTGCCTTGAAATTGAAGTCAACGAAGGCCGTTATTGTAATATAACCTATGAACAGAGGTCCTGTCAGGTTTGCAATTTGAAAGAAGTTGGAGATGAATATTATTTTCTCCTAATTTGTCCATCCCTTTCTGAAATCCGATGTAAATTTATCCCAAAATATTTCTTTCAGACTGCAACTAGAACAAAATGTATTACTTTATTAGCAGCTACTGTAGTTCTAAATACTTATTTTTGCAGTTATCACGCTTTATTTTACACGCAATGGAAGCAAGACGTTTGTTTCTTTCTCTTTGATTATTGTTTGTTGTAAGAACCTCAATCGTGTACTGTACCATTTCATTTATCGTTTATGTTTGTGACAAAGGCCAGATGGCCTAGAGCACTGTAATAAATTGTATTGTATTGTATTGTATAATAATCAAATTTCACCATGACCTTTTCAATGACTACATAGTGCAGTGGATATGAACGCAACCAGCAAGCGAGCGCACCAGGTTCGAGTCCTGCCGAGATTACTGCGTTATAATTTTTCGGCTGTGGTTTTCAGGTGTCATTTGACTAAAATCAGTTTTGGTGTTTCTTCATCTTCCCTTAAGTTTTTTCTAAAAATTCTAGATTAACATCATTGGAAAGGAAATTTTGATAAAGAATCCAAATATGTAACACACATCTGTTTTCAATATTTTCAAGAAGTTAAACTTGTGCAAAGATTGGCTCATTTGTTGACCAAATTTAGCCCAAAATTGCTTACTTCGCATATGTTTGTCCAATTTTTCCAGGCTAATTTGGCTTTCATTACTCAATCTTAAATGGGATAACCTCACCTGCCACCTCCTCCTCCGGAAACTCTTTTCTCCCACCCTCTGCAGGAAAAGTGTTCTTTTCTTCTGGATACCCAGCCATGTTGGCATCCCTGGCAATGACAGGGCTGATACAGCCGCTAAGCTTGCCCTTAACCTCCTCCCTTCCCCTTTTCCCAAAACCCTCTCTGACATCAAACCGCTTATCGCTTCTCTTGTTCGTGACCGCTGGCAAACCTTATGGAACTTCCAAATTGATAACAAACTCCATGTTATCCAGCCCACAATCCCGATCAAATCCACCATTAACAACCTTTCTCGTATCGACAACGCGTTCATATTACCCGTCTTAGAATTGGTCACACCCACCTCACTCACTCCCACCTCCTTATTGGTTCCCCCAACCCCTCTGTAACAATTGCCACTGCATCCTTACAATCCATCACGTTCTCCTTGCTTGCCCCCTGTACAACCTTCCCAGAGCTTCTCTCGCTCCCCACAACTCAATTGCTGAGTTCTTCCAAAAAATCCTCCAGATAAAATAGTCTCCTTCCTCCAGCATGCATCCCTCTACAATCATATTTAATCCTCCTCTTCCACCCCTCTCTACTCTGTTTTTAGTTTTACCCATCTCTCGATCACAGCTTTCTGGCTTTTGTTCTTGAATTTCTCTCATTCCTCCCCTGGTCTCTTTCCTTACTACCTCTAAAATGATCTGACCTCTCAGGCACAATTTGACCTTCGTTGTCGTGGTGCCGTTAAGACCTCATCAAACAAACAAACAAACAATTCATTAGTCAAAAGATAAATATCTTAGCTTCCATTCCATCCAAACTTGTAATGAAAGGAAAGTTGTCACAAATGCAGTTACGAAAATTGGGCTTGCCCTAGTATAGTAAGGGTTAAGCTATACTATTTCCAACAGATTTCATTCTACCATACAAGAAGATAACAGGGAATAACAAAATCATACATTATGACACTATGCTGACTGATTAAACAGTAAAAAATAATCAGAAATAATTTTTAGCTCACTACATCGTTAGGGTTATAAAATGAGACAAATTCTGTTAACTTGTGTTCGCCATTTTTGCAATGTATCTAGTCAAGAGAAATTTGGCAGAATTGGAGAGTATGGTAATCTACACACATGGTGTATTCAGTTTTTCATTTACTGTTTGCATACGTGAAATAGAGCAATTTCATTTTCATCATTTTCACGAAAATCTGCAGTCAAAACTGGAAAATATGTGCTGATGCGTAAATAGTTCCATGAATACAAAGAACTGCATGCCGCTATGCTATTCATAGTGGTTTACAATTGTATTATGACACCACACTTGATAAGAAATTAAACGAACCAACAAACAGATCAGGTTTCACACACCCCGTTGTTCACAAAAATTACCCAATAAATTACCCAATTACCCAAATTACCCAATAATTACCCAAAATGTTGAAAACAGATGTGTGTCACATATCTAGATTCTTTATCAAAATTTCCTTTCCAGTGATGTTAATCTAGAATTTTTAGGAAGAACCTAGGCAAAGATGAAAAACACCAAAACTGATTTTAGTTGAATGACGCCTAAAAACCACAGCAGAAAAATTAACTGAAAATTGAAGAAAATTTATCAAAAATCAAAGAAAAATTGCCCCAAAATAAAGAAAATTTTCAGAAAATTGCACGAGAATAAAGGAAATTTTCCCAAAATTAAAAGAGATTTCCCAAAAATTAAATGAGGTATCCCAATTAATGGACAAACAGTATATTTGTCAACATTTAGATTGAAACCTGTTTCTGTAAATTTAGATACAATATTTTGATTCTATTGAAATTTTTGCCCAACATAAACTTGACAAGTATATATTTACAAGCTTTTTGATTCATTTATTTCTATAGTGCTCATGGATTCTTTTCAGTTCTCAGTAGTACTGCTATTGTTGAATTTTAATGTACAGTGTGATATGTTATTATAGGTGAAGACAATTGAGGGACAATTTCTGTTGTCAGGGGTAAGTATCTTTCTTATCAAATAGAAGTGAAAGATGATAAAGGGCCACTATGTTAAATTTGAGGAAGTATTATTCTGAAGTATGTAGAATATTTGAAAATTCTATTTGCACCCTTGGTGGTAATGAAAATTAAGCTTTGATAGGAAAGTTCAAATCTTGTTTTTTCTTAATCATTTACTGTTTTTTTCACATATCACATTAATCTTTAGAAACAAATAGCTTTTCTCAAATCATTATAACAATAAACAGCAAAATTAGGTACTATATATCAAACCAATAAACTATATTATAGAAATATAATAATGTATGAAAGGAACAAAAATGTTCAAATCAACTTTTATTATTTCTGGTTAATATTTCAATGACATTAGTAGCAAAATTTAAACATGTAACTTATTTCAATAAAAGGCCCATCCTTTTTTATTGTCTCTATGACATCAGAGATGTTGCCAATCAGTCACTTGTGCAAATTCAAAAATACTTTAAAATTTTGTAACTTTTAAACGGTATAAGATATTAAGATAGTTTTTTCCACCACTTTGTTTCTAAAATGTTTCTCTACCATATATGAACAAAATGAAAATCCATGGGAATATTCCTTTAACTGAAAGCAAAAAAGGCACATGTGCTTTCGGCATACAGTCATATTAAATAGTCTAATGTCACATTAGGTCTAGTCTGGAAAACTAATTGTTTTGTTTGGTTAACCTGAAAAGGAGGAGGTGGGGAGTTGGGTGAACATGGGGAGGGGAAAGTTGGGTGAACATGGGGAGGGGATAGTTGGGTGAACTTGGAGAGGGGAAAGTTGGGTGAACATGGGGAAAATTGGGTGAACATGGGGAGGGGAAAGTTGGGTGAACATGGGGAGGGAAAGTTGGGTGAACATGGGCAGGGGAAAGTTGGGTGAACATGGGGAGGGGAAAGTTGGGTGAAAATGGGGAAAGTTGGGTGAAAATGGGGAAAGTTGGGTGAAAATGGGGAAAGTTGGGTGAAAATGTGGAAAGTTGGATGAAAATGTGGAAAGTTGAGTGAAAATGGGGACAGTTGGGTGAAAATGTGGAAAGTTGGATGAAAATGGGGAAAGTTGGATGAAAATGGGGAAAGTTGGCTGAAAGTGGGAAAAGTTGGGGGAAAGTTGGATAAAATTTGGGAAAGTTGTGGAAAAATGTAGAAAGTTGTGGGAAAATGTAAAAAGTTGGGTGAAAATGGGAAAGTTGGATGAAAATGGGGAAGTTGGGTGAAAATGGGAAAGTTGGGTGAAAATGGGAAAGGTGGGTAAAAATGAGAAAGTTGGATGAAAATTGAGAAGGTTGGGTGAAAATGGAAAAAGTTGGTTGAGAAAGGTTTTGGGTGGGTAGAAATGGAGTCAAAGTGGATAAAGTGTGGATATTGTGGTGAAAATAAAGGAGAGGGGAAAACCATCAAGACTAACTGCAACAACAAAACTTATCGTCGTTTGACGAAATAGTCCAAATAAGTTTTGTCTTGAATTTTAGTTCACAGAAGAAAACGAAGCCAACTGAATATCATATGTTGCACTCCTTTAAGCACTCTCCTTTAAATACCTTATGGACATAATAAACAGTTATGTTGCACTGTGTAATAAAGAGAGAAGTAATCACTTTTATAATTATCTCTTGCAAGTACAATTTAATCAGTGAGTTATGTGTGTGTGATATATCTCTGGGGAGATTAGTTTGCATTTTATGATGAGAGTTTGTTGCTGGTTTTGACATTAATTGGTGTGATGAGGTTTATATCAACCCTGGGGGTACACTGCTGGAGCAACTATAGCTGTATCTGTGAGGCAGTAGGTTTCTTTAAAGGAATAGCAAAGCAGAAGTAGTACAGTACACTCTGTCATCGTCATTAAGTATTAACCCTTGATGATGGCATGGCAATTAATGGTATAAGACTGAATTATTGGTTAGTCTGATAACTTGAATGGTAGTGTTCCTAAGCCAATTCATATCAAGCTTTTATTTTATCACCCACATATACATATATGTGGCGATGAGATATTGTAGTCACTTTGCTGCATAAGCAAATAACTGCCTATACCTCCTAAACTACATGGCCACCCCTCTTGATATTAGGGGGCTGGTGGGGCCTACCAGGGGTCTCAAATTATGACCTCATATTAGGGGTTAGGGGTCATAAGGTTTTGAAACTGGACAAAATTTGGTGATTTTTGCATCTGTCCGTGTTTGTGTGTACATGTATGCGTATGCATGCAACAATTAATTTTGTGTCGCTTATAACTCAAAAACTGTACTACACACATGATCCAAAATTGGTGAAGCGGTACCACTTGCCCATGACTTTTCGTTTTCTAGGTTTTGGGATACATAGGTCAAAGGTCACAGGTCAAATCAAACAAGTTTTTAGTGATGGTTGTATCTTTTGAAGATAGTACTTGGTAACTTTACAAATTGCAAAGGTGGGTAGGTTTTAACATTCTAACAAAAATTAAGAATAATTGGAGGTCAGAAGGTCATTGGTCAAAGGTCAAATAAGTGTTTTTTATGCAAAATTTTGCAGTGTTTTAAGATCAAAAAGTAGAAGACCTATACCAACCCTATGTTGTACCATGATACCTTGGTACATGAATTTGTGTCCCATAGACTCTGGGGCCAAAGGTCACCACTATTGACCACTTCACCATTTCCCCAATAGTTATGGAATGGTAAGTGTGACGTGATCATGAATGGTGTCATACAATAGGTATGATAAATGTGTAAAATTTCAGAACTTGTTCCAGTGATTAGGGTCAAGAGGTCAAATATGTGATTTTACAACGTTAGTATGTACTTAATTGTACATTTTTGTATCAAAAGTCACAGAGCTATTGTGACCCCTGTTAGCTACCTCCCCCCCCCCTTTCCTCTCTCCGGCCTGGCCACTATGCTGTAATGCTTAAGGTGGTGAGATCAGCAACTTCATAGATTGCTTTCTTGTTTTACCCTTTTGATCTTTATGTCTCTTTCTTTCCCAATATTGCAATCCTTTGCAGGCAGTAAGTAGTGAAATACAGTATGTGGCCACTCACTTTGCTATACAATTTTTAAATATCACGTGGAACGCATTAACATATATTGTCATTTTTGCTGTGCTTAACATATTTGAGATCCTTTTCAAACAATTTACATTTGAAACCTTCAAAGCATTATTCTTTCTTTCATATCAATTGTTGTGTTAAGATGGAGAACTTTTCTGATTGGTTAAAATATTTATGCAAATATTAACAACTAACAAGCCAATCACAATAACCTTTGTGAAAGTGATGTTGTGATATGATGTATCTTCAGTTATATCAGATGAACTGATGAGTGTAAGCCAAGTTTTAATTGTGGAAATTGCTTCACGACTGTTCTTCATCTTAAATACTGACATTGTATTTGTGCCCTTGTATTATAATCTATCCTTACTAACAGTGTGACAAAGATGACTTGCTTACTTTTACTGTATTTCCAAGATCAATTTGTGTGTTTATGTATTTCTTCGTAGATAAATAGTAAAAATGTTTTTTATGGATACAGATTTTGAAAGGCTTATGTGAGGAAAATCTACCTAGATAAAGTACAATACATTCTCACAAATGTAGGCATTATTTTGGGGACTGCGAATTGTGAAGAAATTTCAAGAGTAATATAAAGCTGTCTGCCTAGGCAGCCCATACTGATTATTCCTCCAAGCCTTATCAGTCCTAATTAATTTAAAAACTTATAAGAGCAATATTTAAAATTCAAAAACTCCTTCTACACCAAATGTAACAATTTGAAAAGGCTATGCAAATTGCCCATACATCTTCAATACATTAAAGAAAGTCTGCTTAGTTTGACAGATTTTTATGAGAGGTACAGGGGCGGATGTAGAGGGGGGGGGGTTCTGGAGGTTGGAACCCCCATCCCAATTTTTCTAAACATTTTTAATTACTTCTATAATAACTAGAACCCCTTCATTGTAAAGTTCTTCAATTTTTGGGAAATTTCATGGAAATCTCTTTCAGTCTTTGCCAGTAGAAAATTTTCTTAATTCTCATGCAATTTTGAGAAAATTTCCTTTATTTTGAGGCAATTGTTTTCCCACTTTTGGTTAATTTTCTTCAATTTTCATGAAAATTCCTTCAATGTTTGCCAGGAATACCTTAAAAGAGAGAGAGAGAGAACATCCTTGAAAAGGCAGGAGAAGTTCCACATTACAAACAAAACAAAATGAAAATAGGAAAATAGGAAAAATGACAATGTCTCTAGCCAACAGATTATATATGTATATTATATATATATATATACACTGCCTCAATATAGTGCTGCTTCAGAGAGATTTGCCTACTCACCCAACAAAATACTGCTACACTGATAATAATAATACACATATATTTATAACGCGCCCCTTTGAACTAAATCGTCAGGAGCGCGGAACAGTAAGTAAAGTAAATGGTAAGATATATGAAATAAATGAAGTATAAAACTAGAAATTTAAAAGCAAAAAATTGAAATACCTTAAAAATATAAATAGCGCCCTCACTTGGCCAAAAATTTTATTTTATTTTTTGAAACTATAATCTTTCCTCTTTCATATGATACCAATTTGATCAAATTTACAGCTTTCTAAGTAAACCTAATAAGCATATTAAATAAATAAACCTACATTGTTTTCCTACCGTTGCCATGGCAACGGGTATCAGAAACCCAAGAAAAATGGGCAAAAACTCAACTCTAAACTCCTTTAAGTTATTCCTTTACCCCTCCACTGAAATGGAATGTTCTCAAGATGTTTATTTTTAGCCTCTGTGTTGTTGGAGGCCACTCAAGCAACCAAAAATGACTCATTCACCTGGAATTTTCATTCATAAATTGTTTTTCTATAACATGCATTTTAAAAGTTAAAATTTCTGTTTTGGAATATATTCTAATGTGATTATTTTTCCATTTTCCTGTGGGTTTGAAGTATAAATAACTTAAAATGCCAAGGAAACATGGGCCATGCAGGTCTAAGAAAAGAAGGTTTGTATGGTCATAAAAGAAAGATTCTGCAACTAATGAACAGCTGATTGAGGACAGTAGTTCCACTGCTACAAGTGATTTGGATTTCAGTCAAAGTGATGCAAATGAAAAAAAGTGGTAATGTAAGTGCCTCTAAAAGGAAACTTGAAGTTAAAGATACTGAAGCAAAAAGGATATGTTTTGATAAGTCAGCAGGGGATGATTTGAATATCAATGTAATTAAGAATATTGCAGTTTTAATACAAGCAATTGAAAGTTTTTGCTTTTGTGCATGCGGAGGACAGGTGAAATTGGTCCCTGATATAAATGCATGTAATGGATTGGCCATGAAATTGAAACTGAATTGTAACAAGAAGGAGAGGTTTATGCTGCTGGAGCATTTTAAACATGTATTATACTTTTGTATAGGTTCATTTGTCACAATCTTGAAATATTCTTATGATATATATCCCTAAAACTACATTTATTTCAATTGTTCAACCGATTTATCACCAGCATAATATGCGTGTAAACTTTAAACGCATTTTTCTCAAAACGCATTTTTTGGCCCATTTTGGTTAGTTTTAACACAATAACTCCACAGTGGAATGTGCAAATGTAAGGAGTTTTGGCACACTTATAGTTATTGTAATTCTCCTTAGCTTGAATTTTAAAAAATTACAAAATGTTTTACCAAATTGATTCTATAGGCTTAATTAGTGTTAACGAGGCACTTAATTACGTTTAATCACCTATTAATAGAGTTTTAGGTAAAATATTTCACATTTTGTTGATTCAAGCTATGGGGAATGCTAATGTGCTGCTGTGCACCAAATTATTTCATTCATATTGGATGAAAAATTCCGAAGTTATCTTGCTAAAACACAATTTCTAATGTATTTCTTTATATTATGCTAATCAGCTGTACTGAAGTATGACATGAAAATTTTTCATCATTTTGGAAAATTAAAAATATGGACTTTCGATGGGACGTTTTGATAAAACCATAATATGCCATGCCATTTGTGAATAGCAGATTTAATTACTACTATTTTAAGTAAATATAAATTAATCAATACATAATTCATAGGCTAAACTAAAGATTAAAAGCTAAACATGCTGAATAAGAAATATAAACAAATGAAGTAAAACAAATAAAGTAAAAGTACAAATTACTAAAATACCTAAAATAAGTATACACAATGAATCAATACATAAAACAAAGACTAAAGATTATAAGCACATTTAAAAGGTGGGTTTTCAGTTGAGATTTAAAAACATTGTAACAGTGAATTGCACGTAATTGAACGGGTAAATTATTCCACAAGGTACAGGCAGCAACAGAATAAGATCTTTGACCAGGAGATTTAGAATTGAATTTTGGTAAAACAAGAGTTGGAGCAGTTGACTGTCTGGTAAAACGAATTGGGTTAAAAACTTTTAAATGTTAGTAAGAAGGTCCGGATTTATCGACAGATTTATGGGCGAACATGAGAATTTTGAATTTTATTTTAAACTGAATAGATAGCCAATGAAGGTTAAACAGAATTGAAGTGATATGGTCAAATTTCGTGCAGGATGAAAGCAGACGAGCAGCATGGTTTTGAATTTTCTGGAGACGTTGAATTTGATAATTTGGTAAACCAACAAATAAGCTATTACAAAAATCAAGTCTCTAACTAATAAAAGCATGAACAAGAGTTGCAAGCCTTGAGAGCGCTATGTACTGAAAGAAACTACAAACTAAAAACAGTTGTAAATATTAGTCAAAAAACAATTGATTAAAATGTGAAGTTTCAAAACAGGTTGATCAATACCTATATGTAATTTCAATTATTTTTAATGATGGCATCTTTTTTTTTTTTTAGCAGATCCCTCGGCTAACCTCTGCACTGTGAAATCCTTGTGTTATACTTTTGCACCCCAAGACCTGCAAAGGGAAGAAAAGAAAAGGACGCAATACTTATTATTTGTTTCACGTTTGTGGGTGGGTAGGAAACTTGTTACAATTTCCAAATCCTGGATGCAACTTTTTAGCTAAAGGCCAATTGCTTGCTGTAATCCAATCCTCACTTTTTAGGATAAGTACAGTGGGTAATTGTTTGACAATTAAGTTTAATACTGGGTAAAGAAAAATGACTACTACTGTAATATGTTTATACTGTTAGTTTTACAAAGTAATTAGGAAAAGAACATCTGTTAAAGATTAGTTTAGGGATCAAGTATATCCATTAGATATAAATGAGGACTTCAAAAGAAACAAAATGAAAAAGTATTAAAAAATAGTATTCCGTTAAGGAGATTAAGTTTAAAGTTCTGTATTATCAGTAGAAACTAATAAAATTATACTAGTTGCAATATGTCACATACTCAGATTCCTCAGCATTATATATGTATTCTATCATATTTGTTTTGTGATTTGGTGGCATAAAAGCTATTGGTATGTGAGTAAAGTAGGGAAATAGAATCTATCAATAGAAATGATATAATTTAACAGCTTTCTAAATAAAGTTTTAGGAAAAATACTTCAACACTAAAAGAGTTAAACAGAATGTGAAGGTGAGGGGCCTAGCCTTCCATAGTCAATTTACTACACTCATTTACAGATAAAAAAAGAGCTTTAAACTTGAATATCTCCTAACAAGAAAAATATATTAAATTATATAGTTTCTTCACATTTTGTTTCTATTAAAACCTTTTTCATATAAAAAATAATTCAAATAAACTTGCTGACCACAGCCAATTTTGGGGCTGGCCCTATAACAATCATTTTATCATATCAAACTTTCCAATCAAATTTTGACCCAAGTGACAATAGCATGACAGCTAAAACAATTTGAACTGGACAAAAATCAGATTTAGCCCAGGCTAATTCATGTATAAGTGTTTATTGCAAAATGACAGGGCGGAGGAACAAGAGAAAACTTTGCTTTGTAGGACATAGCCTATTATGCATCCTGATCTGAGGAGGGATGCAGTTTTTTGGTAAAACTTTATGTTGGTGATAACTACAATATTTTCTAGTCAGTAGGAGTGAGACTGCCTCATTCAACAAAGAGGAATGAGGCTGCCTCATTCAACATATAGAGGAATGAGACTGCCTCATTCAACATATAGAGGAATGAGGCTGCCTCATTCAACGTATAGAGGAATGAGACTGCCTCATTCAACATAGAGGAATGAGACTGCCTCATTCAACATATAGAGGAATGAGGCTGCCTCTTTCAACGTATAGAGGAATGAGACCGCCTCATTTAACATAAAGGAATGAGGTTGCCTCATTTAATATATAGAGGAATGAGACTGCCTCATTCAACATAGAGGAATGAGGCTGCCTCATTCAACATAGAGGAATGAGACTGCGTCATTCAACATAGAGGAATGAGACTGCCTCATTCAACATAGAGGAATGAGGCTGCCTCATTCAACATATAGAGGAATAAGACTGCCTCATTCAACATATAGTTCGACTTGTGTATTTAAAAGTATGTTGATTGTAACTTTTGCATCTTTTAATTTTCTTCATCATGTGTGATGTGCACGTAACTTTTCAATTATCATTGTGCTACTAAATATAACTACTTTCTTTAAAGACAAGGTTTATTCCTAATTCTTTGTTGTTTTGGCATTCATTTGAGATTCTTATTTGACTAGGTCTAATTTGCTTGATGCTGACTTAACATAGTAGTATAATGCTGAAACCTCAGTAAAATTTACTTTTTACTTTTTTTTAAATTTACTTTGTATGAAAATACATCATTGAGATCATAAGTTAAAACTTCCTCCCTAATTTACTCTCAATGCAGAGAAAATTTCATGAGTCAGAATGTCATGCTTATATCAACTCCTACTTAGAATGTGGTACTCGGAGAAAAATACTAAGTCTAAATGTCGTGTCCATGTCAGCCATAGAAATGTTGTGTTCAAAAACAAAAAATAGAGAAAAAAAAGGCGAAATGTTGTGTCCATGTCGGCCTCAGAAAAAAAGTCGGTCACAATGTCATGCCTGTGTCAGCCTACTTGGCTGTCATGCTGATGATCTGTCAGGAAAAAAGACTAAGTTAAAAATGTTGTGCTCATGTTGTGCCCATATTAGCTTTAGAAGGGAAAATAGTATAAAATGTTGTGCTCATATTGTGCCCATATTAGCTTTTGAAGGGAAAATAGTATAAAATGCTGTGCTCATGTTGTGCCCATATTAGCTTTAGAAGGGAAAATAGTATAAAATGTTGTGCTCATGTCGGCCCCAACTTCTTTGTCGTGCTCATGTTGTGTCCACAACATTGAACAAAATTTGAATGTCAGCTCCAAATTTTAATGATGGCTTCAATGTCGGGGCGTAGTTGGTCCCATGTCAGCCTAACGATTCCATACGGGCATGGCGGTGACCCCCTCCAAAAAAGTTCCAACATTTGTATTACTTCAATAATAACCAGAACCCCCTCCTTGTGATTTTTGTAGATACGCCCCTGGAGGTATCTTTCTTTGTACCTGCCTGATCAGTAAAAATGTGTTTTTTCAGTACAGGCTTTATAGAAAAACTTTGAATTCAAAAGATACAATACATTTTGAAGTTCTGACAGTTGAGTTGCTTCCATACCTCACTTACTGAAGACTACAGACAAAACCACAAGCTGCTTATGATAACCATGGTTATACCCATATACACAATGCATTGGTATTTATTGTGACAAGTATAGACCTTTTCAAACCGAGTTTAGCCGAACGTGATTTTTTCAGTACTTCAACCAATCAAATGCTGGGGAACTTTTCCTTTGTTTCCTAACCAATCAGGTGCAGGTTTGAGGAAAAAAATGTACGCAGCAATACGCGCGCATTTCCTTCATGTATTATAACGCACGCATGATACGTGCGCTTGAAAACATTTTTTCATACGCTTGGTCCCATACCGTGTGTGAATTGTGAAGAAGGCCAAGATTTCTCCAGTATTTTATTGGTCAATAAGATTCCTCTAGTATACGATTGGTCCATAGTATGGACACGTGAATCTCGGCCTTCTGACATTATTTAAATTAGTTATCTGGAAATTGCTGATTCAGATTTGAAAAGGTCTATAGGAGTTATCACATACTGTTTACAATCGTTTTTATGATCAAATTCTGAAAGATTTGATTTCCTAATATGACATTTTCAGTGTGTTTTTTTTATGAAAAAGATGGTGTTAGAATATTGCAAAAATATTTTGCAGATTTCATTGTAAAACATTGAGCTTAATTAAAGACATATACTAAAATATATATTTTCTCTCCATGTATGTCATGTTTCAATGAGAAGCTTATTGTAACCTCATTGATATTCCCTTTCGTATATACAAAAGCAAGATAGTTGATTTGTCATTTTCCTTGGGGAGGGAAGAGGGGAGGGGAATCGCCTCTTTAAATAGTACATTTTATTTGGGCAGATTTGTAAACAAAATATGGGCAAACAAAACTTTTTGTATCTGGCAAGTTGATAAAACAAAACAGTATGAATTTCATTTAGTTACTGTTTTCAGTATTAACTTGACATTATGAGTATTTGATGCTATTATGAATTGTTAATATTTCTAATGATAAAGTGGTAGGTTCTCAATGTATCATTTTCTTCTTTCTTCTTCTCTGAATTTACTGTACGACCTGCAGAAGAAGAAAGTAAGTTTCTCTCCATTATTTGCAGATTGCTGTGTTGTGGCAGACCTTTGTCTATTATATTTTGTAACCCCATTTTTATGAC
Source organism: Chiridota heheva (assembly GCA_020152595.1). Taxonomy (NCBI): domain Eukaryota; kingdom Metazoa; phylum Echinodermata; class Holothuroidea; order Apodida; family Chiridotidae; genus Chiridota; species Chiridota heheva. Next base: position 136,674 of record JAIGNY010002634.1, read on the forward strand.
CCATATTTGTGCTATTTACATACTGTAATTATCAATCCTTCGTACTAAAATCCATTGAACTTGGTGGCGGTATATTTTAATTGAATATTCATTTTTTTAAATTGATGAACATGGAAGACAATACAAGGAAAAAAAACATATTTGAACTTGACTCGGATGTTGATTGTATTTTACTGAAGAAAACACTTAAAACATGTTGGCATTTTCATTTGGTTTCTGTTTTGACATCATACAATATCAAAGTACCTGCTTTCATGTTTGTGATACATCTTGATTATTTTACACTTTAGATCATTTTAGATAATTAGTACACTAAGGTGTCAAGGACAGGGTAGACAGACCCACATGCTTCTTATGATAACCATGGTTAAGCTTATACCCATAGACAGTATGGCTGTTTACGATGCACTGGTATTTCTTGTGACAGGTATAGGAGACTGTTTACAATAGTTTTCATTATCAAATTCTGAAAGATTTGATTTCCTTAAATGACATTTTCAGTGTTTTTTTTTTTGCGAAAAAGATGGTGTAAGAATATTGCAAATTTGTTTTTGCAGATTTCAATGTAAAACATTGAGCTTAAAGCCATATTTTCTCTCCATGTATGTCATGTTTTAATGAGAAGCTTATTATAGCCTCATTGATATTCCTTTTCAAATACACAAGCAAGGCAGTTGATATTGATGTGTCATTTTCGTTGGGGAGGGGAGGGGAATCTCCAGCTCAAATAGTACATTTTATTTAGGCAGATTTGTAAACAAAATTTGGGCAAACAACACTTTTTTTCTGGCAAGTTGATAAAAGAAAACAGTATGAATTTCATTTAATTACTGTTTTCAGTATCTCGACATTATGAGTATTTGATGCTATTATGAATTGTTAATATTTAATGATTAAGTGGTAGGTTCCCAGTATTATTTTGTTCTTTCATCTTCTTTGAAATAACTGTACGACCTGCAGAAGAAGAAAGTAAGTCTCTTTCTCCATTATTTGCAGATTGCTGTGTTGTGGCAGACCTTTGTCTATTATATTTTGTAACCCCATTTTATGACCCATATTTTGTAACCCCATTTTTATGACCCATATTTGTGCTATTTACATACTGTAATTATCAGTCCGTTGTACTGAAATCCATTGAACTTGGTGTCGGTATATTTTAATTGGATATTCATTTTGTTTCAAACTGATGAACATGGAAGACAATACAGGAAAAAACCATATTTGAACTTGACTCAGATGTTGATTGTATTTTACTGAAGAAAACACTTAAAAATGTTGGCATTTTCACTTGGTTCCTGTTTTGACATAATGATGAATGTACATTATCTATGTTTTAATGCAAATTAGTATGATTTACAAGTACAGGCTTTTCGTGTTTGTGATACATCTTAATTATTTACACTTTAGATAATTGTAGATAATTAGTACACAAAGGTGTCAAGGGCAGGATTGAGGGAGAGGGATACCAGCCCCCAACACTACAAAATATTGGAAATTAGGGAAATTGATTCAGGCAAAAGAGGCACCAAAATGTAATTAGCATAAATTGCTTGCAATGGGCAAATTTCAATGTAAATCAGGCAATGTTTGCAAACAAATGTTTCATGAAAACAAGAAAATCTTATACTTTTACCCTACAAAATTTGGACTTTGGAATTTTGAAGCAGAATAAATTATAAAAGATGGAATTTTGAAGCAGAATAAATTATAAAAGATGGAAAATTGTTGTGAATGAGTGAACTAGATCAAGCCTATGATGAGATCTTCAGCAATTTCCATGTTTCTCTTCGTAAGTGAGGAAAACAATCATTTAATCAAGCATACCAAGATGTTGTCATTGGTGTACCACTCTCCTTCTTATGTACTAAATCCCTACCACATTCCACTATTTTGGTTTACCATTTTTATTTGTTCCAAGGCGATAGCAAGGAACTTATGCAGTCATGATGGCATGTGTGTGTATGTTTCTGACGGCCGGCTTGTAAATGTGATATCTCAAGAATGATACACTGGATTCATGCCATATGTAGTACACAAATAGCCGATGGGCCGTAGATGTGCCCTAATTTTGTTTGTTATATTGGGCATGATAATTTTGTTGGTTATTGTGCACAGGCTTATGTTATCAACAGGTGTCATTAATATGCATGATGGGTGTGGTTTAGTTTGAAATTGTTAAATGATGATACCATACTGTATCTCATCAGGTTTATGCTATATGTGGTACACATTTGGGTCATGGTCTGTACACATGTTCTAATGTTGTGGTAGTGATGTCCTGAATATAAATGAGTGCGGGGCTTACTGACAAATTCTTGAAATAGGATAAATAAGCTACTGTTTTTGCATCATACTTGCTATGGCAATGTTGTGAATTATTGTGCAAATGCTAATGTTGTCAACATTTTTTTGATCTGCATGGTGGGTGTGAATTATGAATAAATATCATGGAATAAATATTTCCGCATGATATGCGATGACATGACAGTTAATACAAATTTTGCAAATTAATTAGCATGTGAAAAAAGCATCGGAACCATAAAAGGTTTTGGTTTTCGACAGATCTTTTCCCCCTCAATAGTCGTTATTTTCTTTATCCGCTGCTTTGGAAAAAGAATAATCTCTTAGGCATTCTTTGACCCCATCCGCATTCTTGATTTGCAGTGCATTACAGATGATTTTGTTTTCTTTCTCTTCCTTTCCATCTTCGCTCTCATCAAGATTTTAGCGCTTTTTATCTCGACTTTACCCTCCTACGTTTTCAAGTTCTTATTTTTGAGCCTGATGGTTTGGTTTCTTGATTTGTTGTGCTTTGCTGTGATTATTTCATCTCACCAGGGAAGGTAAAATATCCCTGATCTCACCATGGAGCTGCATCTTCGAGTTAAATGGTCAAAAGAGGGGACAATAGAAGGAACAGAATAGAGAAGAAAATGTCAACAAATTATTTTTCCATTAAGAAGATATTAGGTATGTTTTTAAACACAAATTTCAAACAAAACCTTAACAATCTAGGGACTAATGAACAAAGTATTTCCTGATTTCCAGATGCCTAAAATTATTACAATTGCAACAAGTTTTCATCAAAATTAATAGCAATTTACATAATTATATTTCCATGGCGACTTGATGGGTACTTATACCCTTGGAAAATCAGCTATTTTACATAATTGAAATCTTCTGAAATTTAAAATGTCATTGAAGTTTTCCAAAATGTTTGAATAAACTCAAAATTTCATAGAAAGCTGGAGTGAATTGGAGCAAAACTATTTCTTAGATTCAAATGTAGATTGCAATGTTACTTATTGTTGAACTGATTTGTTATTTTTAGTTGTAGGTCAAACATGAGCCAAAATCTCACACTTGAATGGATTTCAAGATTGTTTTTTTTGCAGTTGTTGTAGGCCAAACATGAGCCAAAATCTCACACTTGAATGGATTTCAAGATTGTTTTTTTGCAGTTGTTGTAGGCCAAACATGAGCCAAAATCTCACACTTGAGTGGATTTCAAGAATTGTCTCTACAGTAGTTTTGAGAACTGTTTCATAAAGCATTTGGTTAACTTCCTTTATATCTCAAATTCTATATCCAGAAATGGAGAATCTCCAAAAAAAACTGAGGCTTTTCAAATCTTGACCTCCTTGTTAGATTACAAAATAAAAGTGAAACAGGAGCTATCTAGATTCAGACGGTTTGTTTACCAAAAAAATATATAGTTTTATCATGCCAACTCAACAAATTAGTGACATTAAAAGTGTTAAGGTTGTAATTGTGAAGTTATTTTGAATGTTCAGCATTAAAAAAACAAATTTGGAATTAACGAATAAAAAACCTCAATTTGGAAAATTTAAGTTACCATTTAGTTGAATTGCTTTAAATTATTTGACTCTGACGGTTGCAGTGCCGTTAAACAATAAACAAATATTTCATTGCTGCAGCACAAATGAATAACAGGAAAACTAGATTTTGTAGGCGATTTCTTAATAACTTTTGCTCACAATTTGTGCTCTTAAAAAGTGGATTTTGAAGTCATTGATTGTCTTTAACAAAATAGAGGTTTGACAATCTTAGTCAACTGTTGTTTAATAGTGTCACACAACTTTTTTTGGGGTCACTGGTATTTTGGTAATTGGGTTAGAACATTGCAGCTGCATTATATATTGTTCATGCCCCTAAAATCTACTGTTTTGCCCATCCTACCCTATTGTTGGTAGTCCTGTGTCCCACACATATACAAGCTCACCGTTCTTCGGAGGGGACAATAAGCTGTCGGTCCCGATGGTAGGACAGTTACACCCTACCTAGTTCTCTGAACACTTCTTGAAAAGAGTAGGGTGAAAACCCGATGTTCCTTCACTCCCATCCCGGTCCCATGGGGAGGATCATTTACAAAACAAAGCAAAACAAAACAAAAGCTCATTAATCCTGTTGAGAGCGATTATTGTTTATGATGTATTAATGTTGTCTTTATTTTCTTTTTCTTTTTGAACTATTCTGTAATTATTTTGCCTCAACCTCTTTGTACTCCTTTCCTTGGTTCCTATAAATACTGTTCTTCTCTTCAAAACCTATTCTTTTCTGCTGCCCTCCTATTGGCTGCTGCTGTTAATGCTTGCTTCATTTGATTGTTTCCCGCAACTCTGATTGGTGCATCACTTTTTTAAACAATGCTGTTCAATGGCCATCCTTGCTGCATGAAATTTCCCAAGAAGATATCTTGAGTAAAATATTTAAAGGTAACTGTTACTTTGTTTTTTGTTATATTTTTATAAATGTCCTGAAGTTTTACTTTTTACAATATTTTCCTGTGATTTGAATCTATGTAACTGGATCAGTCATTAAAGGGAGGAGTTTGAGAGGTGATATGATGCAGGTATTCAAGGTTTGGATAATGTGGACTTTTACACAAAAAAATAAGCTTTAAGCAAGCACTATCACCTGAGGACATAGGTTTAAAATTTACAAAGAGCGCACATGCTTGGACATACGTAAACATTTCTTCAGCCAGTGAGTCGTTAATAATTGGAATGCTCTATCTGATTATAGTGTGGAAGCAAAATCTCTCTTGCAGTTGAAAATGAAATACGACTCTTACAGTGCCAACAATAATCTTTAAAGGCTTCTTAATGGGCTGAAATTAGGCCTCCTTATGGGCTGGAATTAGGCTTCCCTATGGGCTGGAATTAGGCTTCCTTATGGGCTGGAATTAAGCTTCCTTATGGGCTGGAATTAGGTTTCCTTATGGGCTGGAATTAGGACTGGAATTTTCCTTATGGGCTGGAATTAGGCTTCTTTATGGGCTGGAATTAGGCTTCTTATGGGCTGGAATTAGGAATTATGGGCTGGAATTTCCTTATGGGCTGGAATTAGGCTTCCTTATGGGCTGGAATTAGGCTTTCTTATGGGCTGGAATTAGGCTTCCTTATGGGCTGGAATTAGGCTTCCTTATGGGCTGGAATTAGGCTTCCTTATGGGCTGGAATTAGGCTTCCTTATGGGCTGGAATTAGGCCTTCTTATGTGCTGGAATTAGGCTTCCTTATGGACTGGAATTAGGCTTCCTTATGGGCTGGAATTAGGCTTCCTTATGGGCTGAAATTAGGCTTTCTTATGGGCTGGAATTAGGCTTCCTTATGGGCTGGAATTAGGCTTCCTTATGGGCTGGAATAACGCTTCCTAATGGGCTGGAATTACGCTTCCTTATTGGCTGGAATTAGGCTTTCTCACCCTTGGCCGCAGAAGCCCAGAAATTAGTGGATGTGGCTGTCCTGGTAAATCCTGGTAAATAAATTTTTACTGATTTTTAATGAAACTAAGGCATGAGAATGAATTGAGTGTAATATCTACTTTAAACGGAAGGGCTTCCGATTGAAAACAAATTATAATTTATCAAAGAAGGGAGTGTGAAATTATAGGAAATCTTTTGAATACTGGATTTATGCATCATACTTTACAAATTTAAGTGCAAATTCTGTTTGCTGTGGAATTTGAATTGGAGAATTTTTTAAAGGTGCTTTGGTCGAAAAGTGAGGGTATTAGTTTTTGCTAATTTCATAGATATATTTTATATCTCTGGCTAATTTATATAGATTTTAACCAGTAGAAGTTGCATCACACAGTCTGCCTTTTGCAGACTTTTCACCCATCGTGCGCAAGCGAAAAATGTATAAATTTAGAGTACTCATGCAAATTAATCAATTTTTGGCTAAATTTGGTCAACAAATGGCCAATCTTTGCAGAAGTATAACTTCTTGTTAATATTGAAAATAGAGATTTATTGTGTTACTTATTTAGATTCTTTATCAAATTTCCTTTCCAACGATGTGAATCTAGAATTTTTAGAAAGAAAGGAAAATAAAAAACACATTGATTTTAGTCAAATGACCCCTGAAAACTGCAGCAGAAAAATTAGAATGTAGTCACGATGAGACTCGAACCTGGTGCGCTCGCATGCTGTGTTGATATCCACTACACCAAGTGATCATTGAAAATGCTGTGGTGAAATTTAATTATTATAGGAAAGGGCCCAATAGAGGGTTTATGCATGTATTTATATATCAAATGAAAGGAAATTGCAAGCACTTTTTGGCGGTTCAAAAAGCATATGCGATGTACGGTTTTGGTACACAATTTTTTGAAGAAAAAAAACTGGTCAAAAATGGCAGAAATTCATGAAATTTTGAAGAACAAAAGATCCAGAACAAAAGATTGCAGATAGGATTATAAAAATTATACCAGAAATCAATTATATCGTGTCTTAGGATTTGCATGTTTGATTTTGAAGCAAAAATGTGATCTTGAAGTTAATTGTAAGATTTAAAAAAGAAAAAAACAAAAACATTTGCTAGCAATTTTTGAGTTTTACTCATTTTGAAGCTACTTTTTCTCAAAATTCTGTAATATGACCCGATGAAAAGGTTACATTTTGTGAAATAAATATCTGAATACTTTAAAATGATACCAATATTACTCCATAGGACTTGGTAAAGTCCTGATTTTATTTTTAGAAAATATTGCTGTGTGGTAAATTAAGGGTTAAAGAAATATTCCCATATATTTTGACTTTTCAATATATGACACAAGAGACAAATTTTAGAAACAAAGTGGTGAAAAAACTTATGTTAATATCTTATTCCATTTAGAAGTTACAAAATTTTGAAGTATTTTTGAATTTTTAAAAGTGACTGATTGGCAACATCTGTGATGCCATAGAGACAATTTAACAAAACGTCTTTTGTATTTCTTTAAAAATGATTTGGTATTTTTTAATCATTGAAAATGTGATGTAGACCAAGAAAAAACAAAAAATGTTTTCTTGTATATTATATATTCCACTCTATTTCTATAATGAACCAAAAATGCTGTTCAATGAGGTAAAAAAAGTGTGATTAAAAATGTATAAGAAATACATAATAACTGTGCTGGAATCGCCTTGATGACATCACCATGCTGAAGGACATGTACTGTACGAGAGGTTTTTAAGAACATTTTCCTACTCTTTAAATCATTATAACTTCTAATCGAAATACGATATTAACATAGTTTTTTCACCACTTTGTTTGTACAAATTTATATTCTCTATCATATATGAAAAAATGAAAATCCATGGGAATATTCCTTTAATGATACACAGCTGTACTAATGTAAAAGGTTTCATTGTGTAATCTTGTTTTTATAATCTTCTTGCATATTAAAGTGACTCACAACAAAGGTAGTCATATGTTAGAAGAGATTATCAGGGTTCCGCTGTCACCTCCATACCATATCTCATATCCCCTTTATGATGGATGATCTCTTTCTCCTTAAAAATTTGTTCCAGCAAATTATTTATGACTTTTATCTTTTAAAATGATGGACTTCATCCATTGCTAATATGTCAGCACCAACTTCCACAACAACAGGTTTTCATAATAAAGAAAATAAGCCTATCAGGTCGGGTCTGACTGTTTGAAACTTTAAGGAGCAGAACAAGTAATGTTTATAGCAATCCCTTACATTAATCTACATCAAGCTGCATGCATTATAGCGGCTACAAGCTCTAAACAGTTGTATAATGGAAGAAGTCTTTTTACTTTAAAGAAGCATGGGGGCTTATTATTCTGGAGTATAGAATATTAAAAAAAATTTTATGCACATGAAGATTTTGATATCATTGATAGGAATGATCACAGTATCAGCAATTATTTTTAATAGTCATTTTTTATTGACATAAACATGCGCAGGCATTTGCTTACAGAAAATGTGTATGGGGTGGGGAGATACAATCACAATAATGTACACAAAATTTAAATGCAGAAAAAATGTGTGGGGCGAATTCCCCTTGCACCAAATCCTGCCATAATGAACACGGAATATAAAATACCATCTTCAAAACAATATTCTTTCCTCTAAATTAAGATTTTCTAAACATCACATTTTGTGATATGTTTGGTTCTTTTTAATAAAAAGCTTTTTGTAAGAAAAATGAACATTTTTGTACAAGCTCTGCACCTTTAAGAAGATATTGCATTTATTGGACAATGATTGATTCAGAAAAGATGTGATGTGTTTATTAAAGGGCCATGCGCCCCAGAATAGAGGGCTTAGGTGCTTCATTCCCACAGCATGCGGTATCATCTCGCGCTTGGCAAGCGCGAGATGTCATTGTAATTGTTTTTGGTCTCTGTTCACCTGGTTACCTGGTACAGTAACACTAACACAGCGTAGAAAGTAAAACTTACAGACTTACCACAATAGGCCTAACATTAAGCTTAACGTTAAGCCTAACGCTAGGCCTAACGTTGGGCCTATTGTTAGGCCTAACGACATGTTACAGTAACAACAAAGTTACAGATATTGACAAACAGACTCAGTTTGGCAAAATAAGATGGATCCAAACAAAAATTTCTAATATATTCGGCTCAACAACAACAGATGCCAAGATTTCCACGAAAAAACTATTAATTCTAGGCGTGAAAACTTTATATCCAAGAGTTTGTTTGTTCGTTGCTCGCCGCATGCACAATCACCGATGTGATAAACTGTACGAATTGATTTGATTTGAATATTCATATCAAAGATGTTCTGTACATTTGTGTGTAGGCTAGTGTATGGAATAAATGCGAGTCTCGCAGAAAATCAAAGAAAGCGGAAGTGGCAGCACCATCCTTTTTGCCCTTTAAGTACATCTTCAGTCCCTAATGAGTACATTTTTTTACATATGTTCAATACAAGTAAAGAGAAGACTAATGGTGTAAAATATCAAGCAAAATTGTTTCCAAACAAGCTTCATTTGCAAAGTGGTTTGGCCAAACTTGGCGATAAAAAGGTTTTTTGAGAATAAACTGCTAGTAGAACCGCTTATTTGATGTAAATTTCCAAGCAGGTTTCAGATGTTCATCATTTGAGATATTGTTTCCTCCATTGAAGCAGTTAGTGCAGCTAGGAAAAGTGATTAATTCAGATTTTATTGATTTTTTCCTTGTGAATTCAAAAGTGAATACTAATACATGAATTCTTTGCCTAATGGGAATGGAACATTATATTGACTGAATCCCAAGCCCAAAATTTGTTTGTTTGTTCAGATACAAAATGGTAAAGGTTTACATGACTGAATTGGAAACAGAATTTATTTACTATGAATAATGGAGATTCAGCATATTGTAAACATTGTGTCCCAGCTGTAATGATTGTTGCCTGAGATTTTTAGATGTCGCTAAGGGGGAATTTTTGCACCAGCCATCTCACACATATGTTATCTAGCTCCCCATCCCCACACCTACATTTTCTTCCCTTTGAGCATAGGCATAGGATTTTGTTTGGTAGGCAAACATTTGCTGTAATTATTATAGCCCATATATAACTTTGCCTGATTCAGAATTATTATAACATATCTACCAGAAAATAACCTTTTTGGGAGAAAATCCTCTCTCCTGCCCCCTACGCCTATGATTTTGAGAAGGCAATTAATATCACGTTTGCTGACAGAGAATATTACCCTGTCTGACTGTAGACTTGTGTCCCTGCATGATGCTGTCCCTGATTCCTTGAGTCCACCCTTCACAAACACACTCACAGACTGATAATTTGAAAGTTGAGGATCCAATTTTCAGTACTGTGACATATATATACATACATATTGAGGTATGATTTTTATCACTAAATTCTTTTTGAATTTTGGTAATTTCTTTCTTTTAGGTTTCTTTGTGGGTCTATTTTTAGCTTTATGAGGGGCTTAAAGCCCTCTAAAAATAGACATTCACTTTCCTATCTTGGTCCACTATTGAAGATTTTTGGTGCAAACTAGAATTTCTTATTTTTGGTGCAAACTAGAAGGGTTTCGATCCAAAATGAGTGATAATTCAGCGATACGAATAAAAAATCCCCTCATTTCTGTCTTTTGTGATTCTTTTGAAATTTTAGTAAATTGAAATGGCTTTGACAATTTGTTGTTTGTTTGTTTTGTATTTAGGTAGAGGGGTGGTGTGTGTGTGTAGGAGGGTAGGGGGGGTTAAGTTCCCAATATTCCATTAAATATGCAACTGATATGTATGCAGGTGTCTGTACATGATTGAAACTTGGGGTAATTGACCTTTCCCTAAGGTATAATCTTTGTCATGCAAATTTGAACTCTAATTGTATTTGCTGTTATATCTGAATGAAAAACTGGAATAACCTCATAACTGACACTGAAGTGAGTGATTCATTTTTACTGGTAGTCAAAGCAGCAAGTTACATACACTATAGTTACAATTCTATACTAACAATTTTTTTAAGAGGGAATTAAAATACGATTTTGTTTCAAATGGCTAATTGATTACATCAGATTGATTGAATATTTACAAATAGTTTCAAAACATTTTCACAAGAAATTAAACCACAGTCAATGTATTTCCCTTGAGGATTGTATAAGGAACCATATTTCTTGGTCAATTGGACCAGTAGCTGACCAAATAGTCAAAATTGTTTCTTCTTTTTTACATATGTAGAAAAACCCATGTTTTTAGTTTGAATAAATTCAAAGTAAACTTATTGTGCATGTGAGGGGGTGGAGGAGCATTAACATACCAGGTTCAACATCGGGCAGGTCTTACCCGTTTTTCCACAGCAACAGTATGCAGATAGACACGCCGAACATCAAAGTGGAAGCATGTCGTTTGCAGCTCCTCCTCATTCAGCTGTTGAGAGAAGTGGCAATGGTTGAATGGCACTCGCCATTCTTTAAAGGGGACTTGAAGTTGTCGGTCCCTGATGATAGGACATTAACATCCTACCTGGTTCTCTGAGCACTTCGAAAAGAGAAGCATGCAAACATGGTCTTCATCCACTTCCCATCCCAGCTCTCTAGAGCAAGGGTTCTTAATTCAATTTTTCCAATTACCATCATTACACAACAGCTCCAGGCCGTGGGCCAATCGCGTGGCAAAACCAGCAGTCATGTGACAAACAAAACCCGTCAAAACAAACCCTGAGTACAAACAAGTTGAGAGCGTGCACGATTAAAAGGATGTACACCAGATATTGGTGATTCCCTCATTCACCTTTCTTTGACAAGCTGCGAGCCCAATTTATAGCGGAACTAAAGAAAACATTTTTTTGGTGAGCTGATCTGCCTAGAAAAAACAAAATAAACAAGTATTTTGCAAATTTTACCAATCTTATTTGGATTGATCTTTGCAATGCAATGCATTATATAATGACTATTTTTCGCAGGCCAGATTGGATTGTCTGGCGGGCCAGATTTTGGCCTGCGAGCTGCCTATCAAGAATTGCCATTCTAGAGAGATCAAGCTGCAAGCTGTGACCCTCTTACGGAGTAATCTGTGAAATTCCAGCACCAGAATGCACAGCAATGCTGTGCATTTACTCAATAAGAAGAATATTTAGGTGATCCTGTTGGCTTGATGATCATAAAAAAAAAAAAGGATACCCCAAATTTTTTGAATCAACCTGAATTAATTCAAATTTTTACACCAAGGGGACACACAGATAAATCAGGGATGCAATGGGGTTTTATCAAGCCCTTCAATCTTGGGACACCCATTTGGAATAAGGATCAGTTTTGACATTGAATTGTTGTGTTTGGAATCTGACAATTGGCAACTGTTAAGTAGTATTGATTTTTCTCATTGGCACTGTTAAGTAGTATTGATTTTTCTCATTGGCACTGTTAAGTAGTATTGATTTTTCTCATTGGATAACCTAACATAATAGTTTTCAATACATTGATATTGATTGGTACTAGACACCCATTGTGTACAAGTATGAAGGCTGCAAAACCAAACCAATATTGATTGTTCCGCTCCCAGTGAGGGGGGAACGCCATGAATATCTTCTTGACTTTGATGTTCATGGTGTCTATATTTATACATATCACATTTAGTCCTGCAGAAAGGTGTGAAAGAATTGTGCTTTTCATGAAACAAAACATTAATTGAAAAGAAACATTTTTCAATCATTGAAAACACACACACACACCAATGAATTTTTCTGTTGTGGTCCGTTAAATTTTCTTTGATGAAGTGTTAACTTGTGTGGTTTGTACCACTGTTTAAGACTAAGGAAATGAAACTAAATGATACATAAGCTGAAGTGAAGAGTGGACACTGGACACAGTGAAGCAATTATGCAAGGTATATTGGAGACAACAAATCAGTAGTTAAAAATTGGCATTTAATTGGTTTTCTGAATATTTTGAAAATAGATGGACAGGCCTCCAATTCTTTGAAACATCTTTGAGCTGTATGTCTATTTTATCATCATAATTCCTCCCCCGTCTCCTTCTTCCCACACAGCACCTTTCAGTCTTTGGTATTCTGATCCAATTTGACCTCTCTGGCACAACTTGGTTGTCATGGCACAACTTGGTTGTCATGGCACCAACAATATAATGGAAACTTCATCAAATCCTATTTAGGGGACACTAATGGTATTAGACTGCATCCTGGGGCAGCCTAGACTATGGGTTTGATAATGTTACTGCAGAAGTGCCCCCTCCCTCCCCACCTGCTTGTCCCACCCATACCAAAGCAGTTACTGTTAATTGCATACAAACAAACACACATTTTATGAGATGCAGGTGAGGTTGGGATTTGTTCAACCCAAGATTAATGTCTTGGGTTGATCCAAAGATTTATTTGCATCTATGAGATGAGTTAGTACAACGTAAAAGCTTATAAATCTTCTTCAATATTTCTTGCAGCATTGCCTGGTACATAGCAATACACCTTGTTTCCATCTGGAAAGTGAATTCCATGTGCGCATTGATTAATATTCATTGTTGATGCACATGAATATCAATCAAACCTGCTAGGCCATACACACAGATTATTAAAAATGACGTTTCTTTATTGGATTTCACTTGCAATTTTGCTGACTTTTAAATAAATCAGAGAAGCTTGTGCATTCTCAGTAATTAATGGAGCTGCAATTCTATTAACCAGAGAGCTAAGTGTTTTCTTAGATAGTTTTATTTAGATCTTGTTTTTGCATGCAGGAGAATCAGGGAGAGGGTCATATTACACTTGTGAATTAAAGGGACACTGCATAGACAAATTTGATCAAGGTAAAATTATTAGCTCATACAAGAAGTTCCTGTTTGATTCAGAACCATGATTGTTCTCCAGTGATCGAGCATTACTTGGATAACTTGTCTCATACTATGTCTTTTTCATTTACGTGACAAGTAGTTCTTTCCAGTTATATAGTTACTCATTCTGTTTATTTGATTTTAGTTTGCTATATATTTCCACAATTTAAAGTATTTGCATATTTTGTTGTAAACAAACCTTTGTTCTCAATATAACTGACTGTTCCTAATCGGGATCGTAATTGTCCTCCACAAATTGGGAAACAAGGAAACTCAATATTTTAATCCAGATGCACAGCCTAAATCCAAGCATTTCAAGGCATCTTTTTTAAATAAAAACTGTTTTTTTAATTTCTAAACTTGTGCTTAAATGCATGGGGAGCAGTTCTCCCTGTCCCCAGTAATTACATCTCTGCTCATAACTCTTTTAAAGGATTAGTTCAGTGGTCAATCATGTTTATCTTATATGTAAGAGGACTTCAAAAGAAACAAAATGGTGAAGAAACCGTTAAAATCTTAGTTTGTAAGGAGAGATATTCAAGTTTAAAGCTGTGTCTTATCTGTGTAGAAATGACTGATGTAGTAAGTCTACTATGGAAAGTTAGGTGGCTTCATCCTCACATTCTTAACAATTGTCAATGTATTTTAAAGAAAGTTTATTTAATTATTTTACTATTTAAATTATTTTTCCTCAAATCATCTTCAGGTGGTATACCCTTACTAGATTTAGTTTTACTACTTTTTTGACATATCCCATGATTTTAAAGGCACAAAATCGCAGGACAAAACATGATAGAATACATAAAGACTGAGGAATCTGCGGCTATGACATTACAACTAGTCTGATTTCAATTGTTTCTACACAAATGATACCAAACTTTAAACTTAGATATCTCCTTAATGGAATAAGATTTTTTAATACTTTTTTACTATTTATTTTGTTTCTTTTGAAGATGGTCCTCATTCATATAAGATAGACTTTCTTGACCCTGAACTAATTCCTTTTAGTTTAGGCCCTTTAGAATTTGTTGTTGACTTGGGATTACCATTAAACGAGGTAATAGCAAGAACAGGTTGATGCGTTTTGGGTTAACTCGCATTTAAAAAAAATATATCACAATGTCACAATGGAAGGGGCATTAAAGACATGTTTTGCGAACCATTAGCAAGGAAAAATGCTATCAAAATAAAGATGGCAACATGGGCCCTCTTCTTATCCTTCCTCTCCCCACAAAAATAAACACAACACAAAGATATTTGTGCCAAAACCATAGAAAAAGTTGAAGATTTTGAGTTTGACAAAACTTTCTTTAATAAATTACTTAATTTTGATTTTCTCACATAGATTATGTCTGTTCTTCACTGGGAAATTATAGATAGATATTTGTTCCTTTATAATAACCCATCACATCATATTTATTATCTCAGATTATATTTCAAAATATATTTCTCACAAATCATGATAAATAAGATATCAGTAGCCACTTAAAGTGTATTGAGAGGAATGTCCAAGGGGTTTCATAACGTTATTTATAAAAGTGAGTCTGGATCCCTACCCTCAACACAGTGGGTACTATCTCAAGTAGTTTTAATTGTGATTAATGTTCTTTTCAGAAGTTTTACAATTTTTTTTTACTGACATAAATGGGGAGGGTGACATACAAAGGGAGGGGGTGTGACATACAAAGAAGAGGGTGACATACAAAGAGGAGGGTGGCATACAAAGGGGAGGGTGACATACAAAGGGGAGGTGACATACAAAGGGAGGGTGACATACAAAGGGGAGGGTGACATACAAAGGGTGGGGAGGGTGACATACAAGGGTGACATGGGAGGGTGACATGCCTAGGGGGGGTGACATGCCAAGGGGGAGGGCAAAGGGAGGTGACAAATGGGGAGGGTGACATGCAATGGGGAGGGTGACAAAGGGGAGGGTGGACATACAAAGGGGAGGGTGACATACATACAAAGGGGAGGGCGACATACATACAAAGGGGAGGGCGACATACATACAAAGGGGTGACATACATACAAAAGGAGGGTGCCATACATACAAAGGGAGGGTGCCATACAAAGGGGAGGGACATACATACAAAGGGGGGTGCCATACAAGGGGGCGACATACATACAAAGGGGAGGGCGACATACATACAAAGGGGAGGGCGACATACATACAAAGGGGAGGGTGAAAGGTTAATAGTTCCTTTCTAAAGAGATGAAAAGTTCATGCCCTTCCTGGAACAATAATGACATTCTTATTGCAAGTCATATATCGTCTTTAAGTTGGAATAAAATAAGTCAGTCATGAGATTGGATTTTTCAACTTATTACCCTAAGAGGGGCCTAGAGTTGGGAATTGTTGCCCTATCAATCTGTCAGTGTAGAACTTTCATTTGTATACCTGCCCATTTTGATAGAGGATTACCAAAAAGCCCAAAGAATTATTATTAAAGAATAAAAAAGATGAAAAGGAAGTTTGTCCAGGCAGATGAAGACAAACACCATAAAGATTATTACTGAGGATAAAGATTCCAGGAATCATCATGACACATATACCATAATGCCTTTGATATAACAAATAGTTTTGTCTGCTGTTTGATTTGAATCCCTCATCCAACAAACCCTGAATGGCTGTGAAATGCACAGATAATAACACAACTGCTCAAAGACAAATCAAAATGTATCTAGTGGATAAAACTATCGTTAAAAATCTTTGTTTAAAAACTCTGGGTAGTATCCCATATGCCATCTTGCAGTCATCTAGAGTACTACATTTTAATAAGTCAATGTGCAGTGGTACATGGTAATGGCTGAATATTGAAACTCCATCTGAAAATGAAAAAGGTAGAATTGATCATTTTTTGAGTGATTTTTAAATGATAAATGAGTTTTTTAAGTGATTTGTGAATGATGAATGTGGTTTTTGTCACAGGTATTTTTCACTTGTAAAGATTTTAAAACACAACGAAGCATATTTGACTCAAATAGCTTTGATGTGTTGATGACTCATGTACTTAATCATCACCATACATATTTATCTAAACTGTTGTATTAGTGGAAAATAATTTTCTTGAAAGTTAGACTAATCAATCACATGTCTGCTACATCAGTGGAATATGAAATATTTTTTCATTTAAAAATGCTTAACTTCTTACTTTTCAAGCCTTTTCAGAACCTTAGACAAAGCTTATGCCATTAAAACACAATGGATCAAATGTTATCTTTAAAATTGTATCTTTAAAATGTTATCCTCAAATATGTTATCCTTAAAATGGTATTCCTAAAATGTTATCTCTAAAATGTTAGCTATATTGAGAAGTGAGAGAGGCTAAAGTTAAGGGATTAGTTCAGTGGTCAAGCATGTCTATTTTATATGAAAGAAGACTCTAAAAGAAACAAGATGGTGAAGAAAGCATTCACAATCTTATTCTGTTCAGGAGATATTTAAGTTTAAAGCTGTGTCTTATCTGTGTAGAAATGACTAATGTAGTAAGTCTACTATGGAAAGTTGGCATCTTTATCCTCACATTCTTAACAATTGTCAATGTATTTTAAAGAAAGTTTGTTTAATTTTTTCAGTTTAAATCATTTTCCCTCAAACTTTCTTCAGGTGGTATATTATAAATACCCTTCCTAGATTCAGTTTTACTACTTTTTTGACAGATCCACAGTTTCTGCCACAAAATGACAAAATTTATTAAATCATTTTGTTCCTGATTTGAAGTCCACAAATGATACCAAACTATAAATTTAGATATTTCAGAATAAGATGTTTGAATGCTTTATTCATCATTTTGTTCCTTTTGAAGTCCTCATTTCAGAGTGTGTTACAGATCCCCCAAGTTAGCAGCCCTGACCACACCCATCAAGCTGTACATACCTACCACTCATTTATTCAGCATATATTCTCAAAGTAGAGTGGATCTTTTATATTGTACCGTAAGAAAATTTAGTGGACAGGGCAGTAATGCCTGAGGGGACAGGGGATAAAATGATTAAATTTTTTTAATTTTTAATAAGAGGCCACCCCCCCTCCCCTCCCCCCCTTTCACTTTCCAGAAAAGATTTACGGCACTTCCTTAAAGTATTCTCTTTTGCTTATGTGAGAAAAGATTCTGTTCTGCACATTATGCATTTAATGTGTATTCAAAGAGATACATGGATTGCACACATACAGTATTTCAGCAGAAACGAAACACGATCTGGCTGCTGCTGTGTGTAATTGATCTGAATCACCTAGAATGTTGGGATCATACATTATTCAATAACTGCATTTTTGTAATTGTAGTGTTAATAAAGAATTGCATTATTTTTGACTGGAGTGAGTTGTTGTTATACAGAAAATCCAATTGACATGCAAGTGACATTGAAGACAAGAAGTTATTTAACATTTGTTGTACTCAAAAGAGAGATTTTACAAATGGAATAGTTTTGTGAATTAATAAAATGCATACCATCTTGTCTTTATATGCAATGCATATTATTCATGCTTGTTTTTCTTCTTTTTGAGTTGGTTTTGTTCTGAGTGTCAGGAGAGTACTTCCTGGCAGTTACCAGCATTTTTAAAGTTTTGTAATTATCCTTTGGTCTTGGTAAATACCAGCAACTTTGTTTTTAATATTGTCATCATCCTTAGAAAGACCCTTCTTGTGACGATTTCAGTATAGTCAAGAATGTTACCCTCAACTTTTATTTGACATCTTTTTACAGATATCGGTCCTTACTCAAACCTTAACGCACAATCAGGTCACCAAAAAGAAGGTCGCTGACTTCATGAAAGAGGTCGGAAAGCACCCGGACCTTGATGAGGAAACAATCGCAAAACTTATTGCTCTAGAAGCGGCCCAACATGAACACCATTCCGTGCCTGGTACAGAGTGAATGCCTCACGAGCTATGACCGGAGGACACAAGGTCTCCCCACATGTGGACCCACATGTTTTGGAGGTAAGCCTTCTCCCCATTCACAACCAGTGATAAAACCTGATAATTGAAACTAATGGAGTGTCAAAGGTGACAAGAATTGACATACGGGTGCAAGCACCTTTCTATTAATCATATTTTTGATTTAAGCTCTGTTTTGCTTCTTGTCTGAAGATTATTATCATTATGCAGTGATTATCATATCCTGATTCATTAAAGGACTAGTTTAGTGGTCAAGCAAGTCCATCTGATATGAAAAATAACTGCAAAAGAAACACGATGGTGAAGAAAGCATCCAAAAATCTTTTTCCATTCAGGAGATATTTCAGTTTGAAGCTCTTGTCTGATCTGTTTAGAAATTACTTTGTAGTAAGTCTACTAGAAAAGTTTTGTGACTTCATCCTCACATTCTTAACAATTGTTAATGTATTTCATTTTTTTTGACTATTTGAATTTTCTCAAACTTTCTTCAGGTAGTAAACTATAATTACCCTTACAAGATTCTGGTTGACTACTTTCCTGACAAATCCAATGGTTTTTAAGCCACAAAAACGCAGGACAAAATATGATAGAATACATAAAGACTTTGAGTAATCTGAGAATATGACATCACAACTAGTCTGATTTCAGTTGTTCCTACACAAATGATACCAAACTTTAAACTTAGATATCTGCTTATTGGGATTTTGTTGTAATATTTGTTCTATGTTGAACAGGGGTTTAAGGAGAGGAGGGGGGGGGGGGAAGTGCCAAGTTCAAGATTACATATAGTAATCCATAAGAAAGATTTTGATATGTGTAGTATTAAATAAGCAATTGTTTGCATGCAAATATATGCAAATGACTTTTATGGTTGTACCGTAGTACAGTAGTCCTAACACACTGTTAATAAAAGGGCACTCTGGGGATTAAATAAAAACTTATTTGTAGACTCATGTTTCATCCAGCTCAAGTGTGTCCTGTTTATTGATGTTTCTTTTCTTTGCTTTATAGTTGTACCAAAAGATTAAGAATAAGGAATTGCCCCCTGTCAGACCAGGTACAGACCTGTCCAAGGACAACACGTTGGCTGTCGTAGAGTTTAATACTGCATCCATCGCAGTATTGAAAATGAGAAAAAGGTGCGAATTGAAGTTGACCGCTATGGCTTGGAGAGCACACAGGTTGTGGTCAAGTAAGTAAACATTTGGTTTATTGACCCTTGTTGGACAGTGAAATTGAATGAAGCCCATGTCCCCTTCTGGACCCCTTCTTACAGGGTTCACCTTTGTCAAACTGAAATTGAGTGTAGTACAGGTGGCACCAGTCTGACAAGCAGAAACAGTATTTTATTCTCTTTAAAACATTCTTTAAATTTGGAAAAGAGAAATCTTATGATGAGGGCGGCAATAAAATTAATAGATTTTATGACTAACGTGGGTCGAAGGTTAAACCAGAAATTGAAATTTTAGCTATTTCAGGTGAAAAAATTCAAGAGTTTGTGGGGAAAGGGGGAGGGGGAACCGAGATACCTTAAGAAATTATAAAGTACACTTCTTCTACAAGGCCCAGACCTGTGCTTAACAGTTGTGATGTATGTAAGAGTGCAGCAATGTTACAGTCTATGGACATATTCTAATCATTTCTTTCTTCCAATGCTGTCATGAAAACTACTATACTGTATAGTGTAATGTACTAATTGTGATAAGGCCAAGCCTAAAAACCTATGCCTAGGGGGTGGGTGCAACTGCATCTGCTGCCTTCTGGCTATGTCCCTGGTTTAGATCAGCCTAGGGGGTGGGTGCAACTTTATCTGCCGCCTTCTGGCTATGTTCTTGACTCCATCTGCCACCTTCTGGCTATGTCCCTGGTTCAGATCAGCCTAGGGTGTGGATGCAACTGCATCTGCTGCCTTCTGGCTAGGTCCCTTGTTCAGATTAGCCTAGGGGGTGGGTGCAACTCCATCTGCCGCCTTCTGGCTATGTCTCTGGTTCAGATCAGCCTAGGGGGTGGGTGCAACTCCATCTGCCGCCTTCTGGCTATGTTCCTGACTCCATCTGCTGCCTTCTGGCTATGTCCCTGGTTCAGATCAGCCTAGGGGGTGGGTGCAACTCCATCTGCCGCCTTCTGGCTATGTCCCTGGTTCAGATCAGCCTAGGGGATGGGTGCAACTCCATCTGCCGCCTTCTGGCTATGTCCCTTGTTCAGATCAGCATAGGGGGTGGGTGCAACTCCATCTGCCACCTTCTGGCTATGTCCCTGGCTCAGATCAGCCTAGGGTGTGGGTGCAACTGCATTTGCTGCCTTCTGGCTATGTCCCTTCTTCAGATTAGCCCAGGGGGTGGGTGCAACTCCATCTGCCGCCTTCTGGCTATGTTCCTAACTCCATCTGCCGCCTTCTGCCTATGTCCCTGGTTTAGATCAGCTGATTGATATTAAGTTAATTCAGCACAATTTTTCCTGGGTCCTTCAGGGTTTTTTTTTTTTTTAAGATTTGTATCTGAAAAAAATGTGCTGTGATCATAGTGACCTTCTTCGGCTCCTAATGATAATAATAATGATACACTATATTTATAAAGCGCCTTCCACTGTAAAATACAACCCCAGTGCGTGTACAATAAACCCTATAAAAAACAATATGAACATAAAAATACAAGGTAAAGGTAAATACATGTACACAAAATGAAAAAGCCAAGATCTAACAATAAAACAAGAACAAAATAAAGATAGAAAAAACTTGACCAGTAAGAACAATTAAGATATAAAATGTTTGCAATGTACAAGAAAGTTCAATGGATGAAATGGATACAAATATATTGCACTGAATCATTGCTTGAAAAGATAAATCTTTAAAGATGTCTTAAAGCGATGTACAGACGGAGCACCTTTCACAGAATCAGGCAAGTTATTCCATTCTTTCGGTGCTGCATTTGAGAAAGCTCTTGTTTCCGTATGTAGATTTAGCACTTCGAGCAGCACGTGGAATCTGGAGCAGTCCATTGGAGCTTGATCAGAGTCCAAGATGGGACGTAGGGGGTGAAAAGATCACTAATGTAATTAGGAGCCTGATCTGCCAAAGACTTATATACAATATAAGAATTGCCAAATTGCCAATCCTAGATATGCCAAATTGATGACCCTAGGTTTGTTATCAAATTAAAAACTTTCAAGCTTGTGCATTAGTTGACCTGTCAGCCATTTTCCTGAATTCCGCAGTTTATGGAAGTGGAATTAGAAAATCACTGGTTGGAAATATGTTGATACACACACAGTGTTGTAGCTAATATTTGTATCTGTGTAAGGCATACTTGATGTTCCTAATGTTTGTGTCAGAAATGTCCATGCCACAATTCTGTGTAATTAATATTATTATTTTGTATTTCTTACCCCGTGCTGCAATGAAATGCAGCCAAATTTATGGATACCTTCTGGGACTAAACAGGGCCCAAAAGTTGAAAAGCAAAATGAAGAAATTCTAACGGATTTTGCCGGTGCATTGCCAGTTTTGTGCAAAAATGAAATAAAAAGGCCCAAATTTAATTTTGTGAATGTACCATGTACACATGGTAAAAGGTACCCACAAATGGGTAACAGGTACCCACAAATGGGTAACAGGTACCCACAAATGGGTAACAGGTACCCACAAATGGGTAACAGGTACCCACAAATGGGTAACAGGTACCCACAAATGGGTAACAGGTACCCACAAATGGGTAACAGGTACCCACAAATGGGTAACAATATAAGAAGTCAAAACTAAGAGATAAGACAACATTTTATTCTGTATCAAATTGTTTGTCTCCCCTCTAGCTATGAGAGTGTCGATGGTACAGCAGAGGCAAACAGTGACTATATTCCTGTAAAGGGCACCCTCATCTTTGAGCCAGGCGAGAAGCAAAAGTACCTCGATGTTGAGATCATCGATGACTATGAATGGGAACCAGATGAGACGTTTTTCGTCAAACTGTCTCTGAAGGGAACCAGTGCCGAAAAGTTGATCCTTGGGCGGAAGACTATTTGTGAGGTCACAATCATCAATGACGATGGTAAGAATTATTTAAAAGGGCACTAGACTGAAGAGTGGGGCTGCAACATTCTAGAGACCCTTGAATATTCAGCAGTGTTTTGACCCCTTGGAGAGCTACAAAACAACCTATCTTGTATCGATGACATTCATATTACCCCTCTTAGAATAGGTTAGACCCACCTCACTCACTCCCACCTCCTTATTGGCTCCCCCAACCCCTCTGCAGCAATTGCCATTGCACCCTCACAATCCATCACGTTCTCCTTGCTTGCCCCCTGTACAACCTTCCCAGAGCTTCCCTCGCTCCCCACAACTCAATTGCTGATGTTTTCTTCTCATTTCTCATGTTTTCTTTTAGAGCTCTTCACTTATGGGAGGGAGGTTGTTCTTAAGCTCATGTTTTCTTTTAAAGCTCTTCACTAATGGGAGGGAGGTTGTTCTTAAGCTCATGTTTTTTTTTTTTTTAAAGCTCTTCACTAATGGGAGGGAGGTTGTTCTTAAGCTCACGTTTTTTTTTTTTTAAAGCTCTTCACTAATGGGAGGAAGGTTGTACTTAAGCTCATGTTTTCTTTTAAAGCTCTTCACTAATGGGAGGGAGGTTGTACTTAAGCTCATGTTTTCTTTTAAAGCTCTCGCTAATTGAAGGGAGGTTGTTCTTAAGCTCATGTTTTATTTTAAAGCTCTTCTTCACTAATGGGAGGGAGGTTGTTCTTAAACTCATGTTTTCTTCTAAAGCCCTTCACTAATGGGAGGGAGGTTGTACTTAGGCTCATGTTTTTTTTTAAAGCTGTCTACTTATGGGAGGGAGGTTGTTCTTAAGCTCATGTTTTCTTTTAAAGCTCTTCACAAATGGGAGGGAGGTTGTACTTATGCTCATGTTTTCTTTTAAAGCTTTTAACTAATGGAAGGGAGGTTGTTCTTGAGCCCATGTTTTCTTTTGAAGCTCTTCACTAATGGGAGGGAGGTTGTTCTTAAGCTCATGTTTTCTTTTAAAGCTCTTCACTAATGGGAGGGAGGTTGTTCTTAAGCTCATTTTCAATGTTGTTGGGTGAAAACTTTCCATTGAATTTATTCTATGTTTGTATCAGTTACATAGATTTCAGAATTTAGTATCAACATAAGCTGCTCATAAATATCAAATAGAAATTGTATGGAACTGAAAGTGGAACAAAATGTTCTCTTGGATTAAAGATTACCATTTTATGCCAAGTCTTAATGTTCAAGCTTTATACTTTTTGACACAGTATTAACCATTATGTAATATTGTTACATCACAAATGACTTAGTCGTAAGATTTATAATATGTAGTATAGAACAGCATAAATTCACTGGAAAATTATCTTAGCTAAAACTTGAAAACCAATCTAGGTTCCAAGTTGGAATACATGTGTAGGCATCTGAAAGATGAATGGACACGCTATTACAATATGTACAGTGTTGTCCAATTAGCACCATGCAGACTGTAAAACTGTGTACCTTCATATATAGCAACAAGTTGGACACTTTAAGTTCTCATAATAACTTATAATTGATCGTGATTCTTCATATCAGGGGTGTGTTTCCTCCTGCATTTCACGCATTATTTTGTATTTCAACAAAATTAAGTTTGACTTGAAATTAATTGATACATTTTCGGTCAAGAGTATAAAAAGTCAAAAAGTAATTTTTTGAAAATGTCATAATAGGAATCTTTGAAAAGATGCTAAAATGAATACATATGATACATAGATAAATGGATTTAAGCTGATAAACAATGTAATATATGCAAGGTTTTGCATTTGCACTGGAAATTATATTTTTTAAATGTTTTAAAGTTAAATATTGTTCCATGTACTTGAATATATAAATGTACGAATATATTACATACATGTCACTGCTACTCGTGGCAAGTTGAGACAGCGACTAGAATTGGAAAAAATAAAACACAGCCCAAAAATAAGAGGTGCTATGACTTTATTTAATAGATTATCTCTACCTAAAGTGACTATTGCATTGTGGGATACTACAGAATCTGTTAGAATTTTCACCATTTTTGTCCTCGGTAATGTAAATGCATAGCTGATCACTAATATAATACACGGAATGTATTTTCTGCCTTTGACGCCAGTATTCAAATCCAGAAGGGGTTTTAAAACTCGAAACATAATTGCCTTCTTTGCTTCAGTGATTATTTCCCAAAGTGACAATCAGAGCCATTAACATTTATTAGTATGGTTACCCTCCGTGAAAACATTTTCATATCTTATTATCTCATCACCCACATATACATATATGTGGGGATGAGATATTGTAATCACTTTGCTGTATAGGCAAATAACTGCTTATACCTCCTACACTACATGTCCACCCCCTTGACGATATTAGGCTGGTGGGGCCAATGATGGTGGGGCCCATGCTGGTGGGGTCTTATGATGACCTCATATTAAGGGTTAGGGTCATTAAAGTTTTTGGAACGGGACAAAATTTTGTGATTTTTGCGTCTGTCCATGTGTGTGTGCATATGCAACAATTGATTTTGTGTTGCTTATAACTCAACAACTGTAATACACACATTAACTAAAATTGGTGGACGGGTACCCCTAGCCTGGACCTTTTGTCTCTAACTAAGGTTTTGGGGTACAAAGGTCAAATGGGACAATTTTTGGTGATGGCTGTATCTTTTGAAGGAATAAGTTGGTATCTTTACAAATTGTATAGGTGGGTAGGATTTAATAAAACTTTAAAATAATTGGAGGTCAAAAGGTCATGGGTCAAGGGCAAATAAGTGTTTTTTTTTGTGCAAAATATTGAGGATTTTAAACTCAAAAAGTACATGAGCTATACCAACCTTATGTTGTACCATGACACCTTGGTACATGAATTTGTGTCCCATATAGACTAGGGGTCGAAAGGTCAAGGTCACAGAGCTATTAACCTTTTTCCACCATTTTTCTTATAGGAATGGTACGTGTGACGTGAGCATGAATGGTGTTATACAGTAGGGTACAATAAATTTAAACAAAATTTAGAGGATATTTTAGTGATTAGGTTTAGAGGTCAGAGATCAAATATGTAATTTTAGGGATAATTATGTACTAATTTGTACATGTTTGCAGGATTTGAAACTAAAAAAGTACAAGACTTATACCAACCCTATGTTGTACCATAATACCTTGGTACTTGAATTTGTGTCATCTACTAGACTGGGATTTAAAAGGTCAAAGGTTACTGAGCTATTGACCTTTTTTAAATGGTGAAGTGAGCATGAATGGTGTCATACAGTAGGGTGTGATAAATGTAAAATATTTTAGAAGTTATTTCAGTGATTAGGGGGTCAGGGTCAGAGGTCAAATATGCAATTTTAGGGGGTAATTATGTTTTAATTTGTACATTTTTGCACCATTCCTATCTCAAAAAGTACAAGATCTATACCAACACTATGTTGTACCATAATACATGAATTTGTTTCTTTGTAGACTGGGGTCAAAAGGTCAAAGGTCTGTTTAAACATGCCTAAAGAAAGATAGCCAAGCCTGTCTCAAGTTATACTCGAGCTCGCATGGGCAGTGAAATCCATGAAAAGTCAGAACTATAGTGACCCTGTTAGCTTTTCCCCCACTATGCTGTACGCCTAATGTGATGAGAACAGCAACTCCATGGATTGCTTTCTTGTTCCTTTGGGGTTTTTTTGGGGGGGTGCTTTAAGTCTGAAGTAGCTTAGAAAATTAATTTCTTGTAAATTACTGGAAAGGGGGACAATGGCAAAGTTTTCACAAAAGAGCACAGATCATTGGTAGAGTGAATTGCACAGAAATGCCTATCTAGGAACATGTGAACTCAGTCGGGTGTCGGAGGGGGGGGGGGGGTATTAAGAGGGGAGGGACTATTAGGGGCCTGCCCCTCAATAAAGTTTAGTAACCCTCTAATTGAAACCATTAAGATATTTAATTGAAATAAATGATAGAAAACAGAGATGTTGGCCTTTTTCATGTATGGACTAAATTATTGTTAATTTTTAGAAAGAAACTTCCAGTTTGGACCAAAAATCTTCAATTATGGACCAAAATCTATGACTGTGGACCACAACCCTTCAATTCAATGCATCAAGATATGTAGGTGAATGTCCTAATGAGGTGTGTTTTTAGGGCTTAAACCCCCCAAAAACCTTTTAAGTTAGACACCCCTGTATTAAATCACAAACTTTTAAAGTTAATGCTTTCAAATTTTCAATCTAACAGATCCCGGAAATCTTGAATTTGCCAAAAATACCCACTTGGTGAAGGAGAGTATTGGGTCTTGTTTCGTCTCTGTGGTCCGCGTTGATGGTTCCGACGGTAAAATCGAGGTCAGCTGGAGAACGAAGGACATCGAAGCTCTCAACGGCAGTGATTACATCGGTGGAGAGGGCAAGCTAGTGTTCGAGCATGGGGATCGAGAGAAGAATATTGAGATCCCAATCATTGACGATCAAGAGTACGAGAAGGATGAGAGTTTTGAAATTGAATTGTTTGATCCGACTGGTGGTGCAAACCTTGGAAGACTGAAGAAGACTGTTGTCACAATTGTTAACGATGATGGTAAGCGTTTGTGAAGGGTTCTGAAAAATTCTCTTCTTATGGAATGAAAAGAAAAAGAAATCGGAAAAGAAGTGTCTTGCTCCAGAACATAAGGTAGTAGTACTCAGTTGCACATTAGCACTCTACCATGTTCCCATTTGGCGTCATGATGATACCACTGATGATACCTCATGATGCTTAAAAATACTGAAGACAACAGCTTATAGTTTTGAAAAATCTGAATTACACCATAATTTGAAACGACAAAGGCATCGCCAGGTTTTTGAATTGAGGATGGGGGTACACCGCTTAAAAATAGAAACACCAAAAATGTTCTTGTACACCGCTTAAAAATAGGAACACCAAAAATGTTCTTGTACAACAAAATATGCAATTTTAGATGAAAACAATGCAAAGCATTGGGCGTTTTAACCCTTAAAGACCCAGGTGTTCAAAACCTGACAATAAGATTATCATAATTTTTTTCTTCAAAATAAATTTTTCTTTCGTTTTCTACCACTACAAGTTTACTTTATTATGAATGATAAGACAATCAACAAAATTAAGAAATCATCGACAAAAATATGGAAACTTGCACATTTTATGTCAAATTAGGCCAATTGTTTTGAGCCTTAATTTTTTCTTGTAAATAATGAAAAATGAGGATTTTTTTTTACATATTTAGATTGTTTGTGAGATTTCCTTTCCATTGATATCAGTCTAATTTTTTTTCTCAAAGCAAACTATGCAAAAACAATGAAAAATAAATAAAAGATCACTGCTGTAATTACTAGCGGAAAAACTAAAGCTGCGTGTCCGGTGTGGGGATCGAACGTGGGCCATCCGCTTGCTGTGCACAGAGATTGTCACTAGACCAACGTGACTAACTGAAAGAAAGAGCTTTATAATTACTTAAATTAAATGTAATCAGAGAGGGGGGTACTTGCTCTTTTTGACATCAATTGAAAGTACATGGCTTGGCCTTTTTTAGAATACAGTTCGCATACGGTAGGTATATCGCGATCAGAACTTACGATTTTTTCAAATTTTGGTCTCAAAAAGCCTAAAAATTATCAAATTTGGCACAAATTTTGTCAAAGAAAGATATTGACAGTCAAAATTCGACCAGAGTGGGATATTTTGATGTCTTTGACAGTTGTTCACGGCTTTTCTAGCAAAAGCTAGGTCTGGGAGTATGGCAAGGAAGCTTTTAAAAAAAAAAAAAAAAAGTGTTTTATTAAATTTTGTGCATTTTTATTAATCCCTCTTTTTTAATCCATTTTTTTTTGCACAATTCTTCAACATAACCCCCATCAAAAAGTTATATTTTCTGAAAGAGCTATTAGAGCACTTTCAAATGATACCAAGATCACTGCTGTGGGCCTATTTGACAAAGGACATAATTTTTTTAAAGTATGTCCCCAATTGAGCGTGACACCCTCGCTTGCTCTGGGTATTTAAAGGTTAAGATAGTGAGTCTTCAATTTGATCTACCTACTGTGGTGTAGCGGTTATCATACCTGTCTACAGACCACGAGGCCCCGGGTTCAATCCTGGGGTGGGTAGACACGCCAGTGCACCACAACTGGTTATCAAAGGCCGTGGACATTGACTTGGTTGTCGATGTTATGTCTGTCCGCACGTACCTGTGTTCTCGTCCGGTCGTATTAAGCGTTTCGTGATAGCATTTGTACTATCATAACCGAATACGCAGGCGACGACCCCGTCATTGTAATTGTGTGTTCAACTCTCTCTCTAGTCTTCAATTTTGGGAGGGGAAGGAGAATATTGATGGGATTTGACCCCCTCTCCCAAGAATATTAATGGGATGTGACACCCCCTCCCCTTCTTTCCTTCCTTTACATTCCCTCAGTATTGTAGATAAGTTAGGGCTCTAGGTTTACACTAAAAAAATTCACTCGTCAGTATTATGCATGCAATACATATCTGCTCAGGCCCCTACATCTCTACTCAGTCCCCAACATCTCTTCTCAGCCCCCTACATATCTACTCAACCCCTATATCTTTACTCAATCCCGACATCTCTACTAGCCCTTTACACCTCTACTCAACTCATACATCTCTACTCAACCCCAACATCTCTACTCGGCCTCCGACATCTCTACTCAGCCCCCTACATCTCTACTCAGCCCCCTACATCTCTACTCGGCGGTTTACATCTCTACTCGGACTCTCTACATCTCTACTCAACCCCCTTGATATCTACTGTGTCCCTTCATCCATACTTGCCCCCTACATCTCTACTTAGCCCCTACATCTGTATTTGGCCCCATACATCTCTACTCAGCCTCTGCTATCTCTACTCAGCCCCCACATATCTCTATTCAACCCCTTTGATATCTACTATGCCCCTTCATCTATACTCACCCTTACATCTTTACTCAGCCCCTACATCTCAACTCAGCCCCATACATCTCTACTCAGACCCAACATCTCTACTCAGCCCCACATCTCTACTCAGACCCTACATCTCTATTTCAGTCCCTACATCTTTACTTAGTCCCTACATCTCTACTCAGTCCCTACATCTCTACTCAGTCCCTACATCTTTACTCAGTCCCTACATCTTTACTCAGTCCCTACATCTCTACTCTGCCTCTACATCTCTACTCAGCCCCTACATCTCTTCTCAGCCTCTACATCTCTACTCAGCCCCTACATCTCTTCTCAGCCCCCACATCTCTTTCAGCCCCTACATCTCTACTCAGCCCATACATCTCTTCTCAGCCCCTACATCTCTACTCAGCCCCATACATCTTTACTCAGTCCCCCTACATCTCTACTCAGCCCTTACATCTCTACTCATCCCTCTACATTTCTGCCATGTCACCCATTTGCTTTTTGCTCAAGTTAGTATAAATTTCTGCTATTTTTGAAAATTTGTTAATTAGTTCAACGGACAACTTTTTATTTGTATTAATCAGATTACAAGGGTGTTCTTGACCGTGTTGTGGCTATTACTCATATCAACATTGACCGTCTGAGGATCGGCAACTCATCGTATGCTGACCAGTTCCGTGATGCCATGAATGTTAACGGTGGCGACCTTGAAAGTGCAACTACCTTGGATTACTTTATGCATTTTATTACCATATTTTTTAAGGTAATGTATACTCTGAGCATTTTATTGTATTTTAAATAGCTTAAGATTGCTTACAACAGGACTGCATTCCTGATATATATTCTCAGCTGTAGAATAAAAGTTTGATGCAACTTTAATTAAAGGTCATTTTCAAGAATATTTTTTATTTCATTTAAAGAATGATTAATTGTTGGTATTTTGGTACTAGGACGTCTCTAATGTTCACCAAGAGGATGCAGTTGCGTTGATGTATAAAAAAAGCATTCAAAGACTCAGCAGCAATATTTTACTTCAGTGTTGTTCTTTCAGGGCTTAAGAAGTGTTGTGCTCTCTTTTGCCAAAAGTACCCTCTGTATGATTTATTCTTATGGCAAAGCATCATTTACAGAGATTTGCTCAAGTATGTCAAAGAGAAATTTCTTCAAATAATAAGAAAATGTCAATTTACTTGTGTAACACCCATGTTGATACTCATTGTTTGAGTATCAGAGGTTCTTTTTAACAACAACCAAGATATTTCTTAGTTTCTAATGAATTTATTGAAAACCTTTTTTATAATATGGAAATTCTTTGGATGTAGGAACTGTCTTGTGTGCAAATAGTGAGTTGTCTATGATTGTCACAGTAAAAACAAGGAAACAGTGCAATATTGTAAACATGACTTGCAATGTCTGAAAATGTGCTAAAATGATAAAACTATTGTTTTCTTTTTATCGTCCAGGTAATCTTTGCCCTTGTACCCCCTCCTGGCTTCCTCAACTCTGGAGGGTATATCAGTTTCATTGTCGCCATTACTCTAATCGGCCTCTTGACCGCCATCATTGCTGATTTGGCTTCTATATTTGGCTGCCTGATTGGATTAGATGACGCAATCACAGCTATCACCATCGTGGCGCTTGGCACCAGTCTACCAGATACCTTTGCTAGTAAATCTGCCGCTATTAATGAGAAATATGCAGACAACTCAATAGGAAACATCACAGGGAGCAACTCAGTCAATGTTTTCCTTGGTTTGGGCTTACCGTGGGTTATTGCTTCCGTCTACTGGCGTTTGAAGGTAAGTTTTTAAGTTGAGAAAAAAAAAATTGTATTCAGTGTTCGACAGTTATAGCTAAAGATCTTTCAATTGTTTTGGTTTTTCATCTATTCCAAGTTTTTAAACTCTTGTTGTAATGAGCATATTGAGGCATTGCTTTTATATTTATCCATAAAAAAGTTAAATTTCTGATTAAAATATGTGAAAGGTACGGTACAGTGTATAGCTTTTTCGGGGTTTAACATGCAGATTTTATACAAATGTGTGATGTGTAAAAGTGCAAGTCTCTCTTACTATTTATTCCCTTCCCAATAAAAGTTGGTGAAGAGGGGATATAGCATTCTCACCATCCGTCCGTCATCTTTCCTCCCGTCCTTCCGTCTTTCAGTCCATTCTTCCATCTTTCCTTTCATCCTTCCTTCCGTCCTTCCTTCCGTCCTTCCTTCCTCATGCATTGATCAGCTACTGGGGAACAAAAAAATTCTGCCCTATGAAAGGAATTCCAACTATTTTTATGAACAGAAATTTGTATAAAGGAGACTTGTCTTTAAAGAACTTAGAACAAATGTTTTCCAGACTTGAAAAGCAATTAAAATGTTTCTTCTAGCATGAAAATAAAAGTTGAACAATAGAGCTGACGACTCAATAAAATGTATAATTACTATATCTGATTAAAAAGCACTTGGGGCGCTTACAAAAATAGAACGGCACTACTTTTTAGGCCCAAACTTTCATCCTAATAAGCGCCCATGCTCTAACCACGTATAGTGTGTAAAACGGACTGCATTGTGAGATCCATACTAGTCCCACAATAACCGCCACAAAAATGTTCTGAGCGTCAGATGCAAAATAGGCAAAGAATGTAACAAAACTTATTACAAGTCTTCAAATTAATCAAATAAATTATGTTATCACTAAAAAAATGTTGGTTGGGTACTTATTAGAGCAGGGGCGCTTATTACATCGATTATGGAAATGAAAAGGAGACAAAAATAAGTCTTCGATTGAATAGAGTAGAAACACAATAGACTAATGATAAATTAATCTGCAATGAATTTTTATTCTGATTTGGTAGATAGATTAGCCTTATCAGGTTTATAGAGGGAAAAGGTTGAGCATGCTTTGATTGGGAGTGTCAGAATTAAGTTAAGGGAGGGGAGCTGTGGTGCAATGGAGCGAGTGGAGGTTTTAGTGAAGGTTGGAATGATGAGCTAGTTAAGAGTATATTTGGTAGATGAATGGTAGGCAAAAAGTAGGGTGGGGTAGTAGGTGAATGGAGGATGGTAGGTGAATGGGGATGGTAGGAAAAACGTGGGGTGGGGTAGTAGGTGAATGGAGGATGGTAGGAGAATGGGGATGGTAAGTAGATGGGGTATGTTGGTTGATACAGGTGATGGGATGGGGGTTAAGAGGAAAAAGTTGTTGGGTGGCAGATGGCATAATGAGTGGTAGATGTAGGAAATGGGATGAAGGTGGGATGACCTGGGGGACAAGGTGTCATGGAATATGGGACAGGATGTCATGGCATGAAGGACAGGATGGGATGTCATGTGGAACAGGGTAGCATGACTTGTGAAATAAGGTGATGTAATGGCATTTATGACAGGCTGGGGTGGGATAGCATGTGGGACAGGGTGGGATGACATGTGAGATGACATGTGGGACCTGGTGCCATGGCATGTGGGACAGCATGGCATGGAATGTCATCTGGATTTTAGGTGGGATAGCATGTGGGACACAGTGGGATAGCATGTGGGATAGGATGGTTTGGCCTGTTTGGACAGGGTGGCATGGTATATGGCACACAGAGGGATAGCATGTGGGACATGGTGGGATGACACATGATACAGGGAGGGATGGCATGTATGACAGGGTGGCATGGTATATGGTACACAGAGGGATAGCATGTGGGACATGGTGGGATGACACAGATACAGGGAGGGATGGCATGTATGACAGGGTGGCATGGTATATGGTTACACAGAGGGATAGCATGTGGGACATGGTGGGATGACACATGATACAGGGAGGGATGGCATGTATGACAGGGTGGCATGGTATATGGGATGTCATTTTGATTGCAGGTGTAATGGGATATTGGTCATGTGGTGTGAAGAAATCTTGATTTCATGTATGATTTCCTGAATGGAGGGATGTAGGATGGGATGGTATATGGAACAGGGTGGGATGGCATGTGTGACAGAGGGTGGAAAGCATGTTATTAGCGAAGAAGTGATTTGTTTAGTTTGTGATGTCTGGTTTTCATATGCAAGACCATTTTAAATTTCTATTCCATGAATTTGTAATAAAAAGCCACTGCCTTCTCCCAAAGAAGAGGGCTCCATGTTGGTTACAACTATCAGTAAGTTCATCCTATTATATTTGATAACTTTGAATAACTGATGTTTTCTCCTTTTTTCCCAGGGTGAAGTGTTTGTGGTACCTGCCGGCTCTTTAGCTTTCAGCGTTGCTGTGTACACCATGTGTGCAGTTTTTGCCATTATATTGTTGATGGTGAGGAGATATTCCAGCTTTTTTGGAAAGGCTGAACTTGGAGGCCATGTTGGACCCAAAATTGGTTCTGCCATATTCTTGGTCTTCTTGTGGATTGTGTACCTTTTGTTATCAATTTTACAAATCTCAGGTGTCATCAACGTTTAAGTGCTGCATTTAAAAGCTATAAAGATGAATTTAACATAAATTTTTTTTTGGGGGGGAAGTGACTTTGTATTCCATTTCTACAAGATTTACTTCAACGAGAGAGATTTACTTCAACGAGCGAGATTGTATTGATATTTGGAATTCATGTTTCTATTCCTAACATTAGAAAATGTTGCTGCTTAAAATGTATGACTTGTATGTAATTTAGAATCTAATTTTTTTGAAAGATTGGCTGTTATCAATCAATATTTATGATTGATAGTATTTCTCGGGAACCAATACTCTACCCCTGTATAGTCATGATGACACATAAGGTTTGTTAGAGTTTCAGGAATACTTGTGTTATTGCTAAACTTCTCCGGTGTATTATGGGATTTCGTCGTTTGGATGTATGATGATAGATTTGAATACAAAGAAATGTTTTGTCTTCCCCGAAGGTTGGTTTTAGGTTTTACTTATTAACCCCAGTACATCTTTCATAAAAGTGGGAAAATTTGGTGGGAAACCTGACATGCCTGTATCTTCTTATTCTTTGAAGCTTAACTATGCATGTGCAAAGGCAATTAGTCATCTGTTATTAAGATCTAACTTAAATAACATGGAAGCTATTTTATGACAAGAAAGTAACTGCATAAGTAGAGTTATTCACAGGCCAACATCAGTTGGTTTAGCTATTACTAAGGAAGTTTGGTGTAATTAAAAGCAGCTTAATTATTTCATAAAGTTGTAAAAATGAGCAAAATTGGGTGAAAAGCTGATATTAAAGGGAAAGGGTATTATATATTGTGGAAGTAGAATAAAGAAGACTTTCTCCATGCAAGGAAGAGTAGTAGTCTTATAATCCATCTTTCTGAATTGTGACCCTAAAAATACATGTATTAAGCTGAACTTGACAAATAAATTGGTTGCTTTCCTATATTTGCTTTACAAACTTTTCTACACATGTGTAGAATAATTTGCCATTTTCAAGCTTTTAAATGGTGTACAAGAGAGAAAAGGGAGATGTTCTAATGGAGGAAAATAAAAATATTCGGTCATTTTGGGAAGAATTGTTTAAATTTGCCTTGCACCAAAAGAAAGCACAGAATGCAAATATGCAAGTGCAGAGGTTATGAGTAAAACTCGTATTTAGACGGATCTGGGTTTGATCCCTACTGTATATGAACACCAGGTATGCTGAAAATGAGCACCAGGTATGCTGAAAATGAGCACCAGGTATGCTGAAAATGAGCACCAGGTATGCTGAAAACGAGCACCAGGTATGTTGAAAATGAGCAACAGGTATGTTGAAAACGAGCAACAGGTATGCTGAAAATAAGCATTGGGTATGCTGAAAATGAGCACCAGGTATGCTGAAAATGAGCACCAGGTATGCTGAAAATGAGCACCAGGTATGCTGAAAATGAGCACCAGGTATGCTGAAAATGAGCACCAGGTATGCTGTACCTGAGATGAAAGGAAAGTAGGTGCCCCTGCAGCGGGGTAAAAAACATTTTTTTCCCTTTAGATGATCCCAGCCTTATCGTTGGCCCCTGCCTTATCGGCTTCCTGGTCTAAAAACGAATTGTTACTTTAATAAATACAATTATATGATTAGCTAATGCATTTGAAGGAATTTAGATTAATCAGATTGTTTTGGATAATTTAATATGCACTTCATAGATTTTTTTAACAAAGTCACCTGTAGCTTGGGCACAGTGCAAAATAATAATAATAATAAATAATAATAATGATATCAATTATAATAATAATAATTATCTTTTTCTGTTTTCCCTTCTCATATATATAGATTTTTAGCTGTAATTATGCCTTTTTTTTTTAATGATTTATCAGTGTATGTATATAAGGATTTTTCATTTGCAGCAGCCTATAAGTAATCTTAGGATTATTCATAAATGTATTTGGTGCGTTTTACTGTAGTTCTCTCTCACTACTGTAATTGGTTGACTGACCCTGGAAAGGGAAGTAATAAGATATGTTGTTGGTCTTACGTTGTTAATAGAAAAGGAAACATCATGATAATTGTTTGATCCACCACCCCACCCATCCAACCCGGCTCACCGATCCACCTCAGCTCACCGATCCACCCCGGCTCACCAATCCCTCCCCTGGAATAAAACATCACCAATGCATCTGTTGGAGCCTATCATCAAATCTGTTCAAGTGTGCATTTCTGTAGCCCTCAGGTTTGTAGCTTTGTACATACCTAAACGATTGACGCATGGATTCTAGTAAGTCGGAGATAGTGTAACCTCAGGGTTTCCATGTTGAAAAGTGGTGCTGTTTTAATGAAGAAAGAAGATGGTATAAAGATGGATTGTCTTTTCGTTCTTTTCAGTTTTTGAATTTGCATAAAATTGTTTTTTCTCAAAGAATGATATATTATGTGGATGGTGTGACTATGTGCGTGTTTGTTTTCCCTTTTGTTGTAAAATGTCAAAACTGTTTGTCACAAGTTCACGGAAGCCATTCGTTGTTTAGCTCAAAACTTCAGCTTTTCATGCCAGAATCTTGTGTTTGCTATACATCTGTGAGTTATACTATTTACAGCACTTAATATTGTCAGGAAGCATTTTTTCATCTAAATGCATAATCAAGTTTTCAGTTTTTCTAGGTAATTGCAGACAAATAGATTTTGTTTTAGTGATAACTGATATCCTCAGAAAGATAAATTTTGCAAGCAAATTATGGTGAGATTAGGTTTACTGATACACTCGTAGTTTGTATATCTTTTGGCTTTTTGGCAAGTTCTCAAAATTCAAACTAAACATGTTTTTGTGTAGCATCCCTATTGTTACTATTTATAGATCTCATTATCTAACATATGATACATTACGTTTGTATATTTATCATAATTCAAGTTCTAGGGGATTTGACAAAAGTCACAATAAATATTAAACTTGATGTGGATGTGAGTTGCCAGGTTTTGCCAATTCCAAAAGGCATCTTTTGTGTGTATGTGGACAACATTTAAATCTATATGAGAAATTGTCTTTCTGTATCAAGATGCCAAATCAGACAAAATGAGCAAAAAGTTTGGTCTAACAAATTTATTGGTTTAGTGTCTTGTACAGTTTATATCCATAAAGCTTAGGTGTAAGTTCAGCAATGGAACCACTTTGGGATATAAATGTGTACTAAACAATACAAAAAAGGGTTCTTTGTGGATAAATAAACAAGCTAATTGATATTCTAATGAAAACAAATGCAAAGTTTTATCAGAAAGTAACCTTCTTTTCATTAGTGCTCTGTTTCAACTTGTTAATTTACCCACCTCATGCCTAGAAAGAAAGTTGATTCTAGGTTAGTACATACCAATTGTGCACAACCTGACATTTCCAACATATACTGTTTGGAACAATTTACCCATGCTGTGCAGTTTGATTCAAAAATAAATATTTTGAATTTTTGGCCATACATTCAAAACAGCTGCATTATGCTTATATACTGGCCTAGTGACAAACTTTTACCTGAAAGGTTAAATGTAGCAGTTAACTATTTGCAAACATGTCACATTGAATAGTTGCGGAAAAATGCAAAAGCTTTCTATGGGAATATTCCATGTGGGGATCTCACTCTTGTACCATTGCAAACATGTAGAAGGGCTTATTTTCTGTAGGAATGTCACTGTAGTAGCAGGTGAAATGTCACTGTAGTAGCAAGTGAAATGTCACTGTGGTAGCAGGTGAAATGTCACTGTGGTAGCAGGTTAAATGCCACTGTAGTAGCGGGTGAAATGTCACTAGTAGCGGGTGAAATGTCACTAGTAGCAGGTGAAATATCACTAGTAGAAGGTGAAATATCACTAGTAGCAGGTGAAATATTACTAGTAGAAGGTGAAATGTCACTAGTAGCAGGTGAAGTGTCACTGTAGTAGCAGGTGAAATGTCACTAGTAGGTGAAATGTCACTAGTAGCAGGTGAAATGTCACTGTAGTAGCAGGTGAAATGTCACTGTAGTAGCAGGTGAAATGTCACTAGTAGGTGAAATGTCACTAGTAGCAGGTGAAATGTCACTGTAGTAACAGGTGAAATGTCACTGTAGTAGCAGGTGAAGAAACATTCGTAACAGACATACTACATTCCAAAACGTTAGAGAAAAATAGTATGTCACTTTGCAATTATTTGATGTGCGTGTAACAAGTCACCGCCTGACCTTGTAACTTGCACAGAACGAATTGAAATAAAATTTATGACACAAAATCGTTTGTTAGTGGAAATGCCCTGACCTAAAAATATTTCTTGCAATGTTTATTTTTCATGACAGAGAATTTTCTGACCTGCTTTCTTGAATCAATGAAACCAGTAACACAACTGGATGAGATAAGGTGATCATACACTGCCTTAGAGTGCTGCCAGTTGTGTACATAGTTACAACAGTGTGTACACTGTAGATCATTTAGAAATGATCAATGGAGACAAATTACCTCTCTGAAATATACCAACAAAGGAAGCTTAAAATCGTTGTAAAATCATTGTAAATCTTGGACAATTAATTCA